>SCLH01001743.1:60260-76762 GCA_004367855.1 Oikopleura vanhoeffeni
TTTTGTACCATAAATTTAATAATTAAATATCTGATATGCAATTTCGCCAACTTTAAGGTATTTTTCTGAATTGAGAAAAAAAAATTTTGAAATAATTTTTTAATACACTTACCGTAAGTGACTAACGATAATATTTCGAGCATTTCCCGCTACTCTCGTCCCCAAAAAATGAATACAACTCTAGAAAAATCGATATTTAATTAATATAGCCGAAATACTATCTTTCCAGTTTAATGACAGTAGACATTTTCCGAACAACCCCTTTCACCGAGATAAAGCTCCGTTGGATCTAAAAACGGCTTTATTTTATAGAAAATTGCTAGAGCTAAAAAAATTGTTTACCGAGCAATGGACGTTTTTTGGCGTTAGAAAATTGCTATCAAGATATGAATATATTTGTACATTTTTTTTATTTTGGGGGTTAACGAAATTTGTCGTGGGAATCTTACACACCAGGGACTATTAATGTTTCCTAAATTGAGAATATTTTTTAATAAAGTGCGCAAAATTATTTTACGCTCTAAAACCCTAGTGTTAGAGAATCTTTAAATGGCATTTTGTTCAAATATGAATCTGGAAATTGTCCGACGATAATTTTCTTTCATGGTAATGCTGGCAATGCGTCGAATCGGACTCAAATGATTGAGTTTATGAGATCTATTTATAAAATGAACATTTTTATTTTCGATTATTCTGGATATGGACTTTCGAGAGGTAGACCAGGTGAACAACAACTGTATAAGGACGGACAGGTAATAAACTTTACTAAAATAAACCTTACTTTTGAACCATCTTTTTTTCGACTGTTAGAAATGGTTCCGACTTCCGGTTTTCAGATGTCCGGTTGTCGAAATTGTTCAGTTTTACTATCTATTGACCTAAGAGAGAGCCTTTTTTAAAATTTTTGTTTTTTCAAAAAATTTCGGAGGCGATGGGGGATTTTTCTTGGAAAAAAGTTTAACAATTATTTACCGGATAAAATGGCAGCTTTTACCAGTAATTTTCCCTGGAATAATTAACAATTAGTGGACATTAAAGCTATTTTGAAAACACGTTATTTACAGCGAGTTATGACGCTGGCGATATAATATTCAAAATAATTTTTTTATTTTTGATGTCAAAATTTTTTAAAATTGTTGTGCCTCACCTCCACCCTCCATCTATTAAACATACTTTGGGCATTCGGACAAAACACGTCTCAATTTACGTCTCAGGGAACGAGGGTAATTATCACTAAATGAATATTAACCTAGCAAAGAAACGCGGCAATTACTGAAATGTAGATTTTATAAAGTTCAAAAAAATGTGGAAAAACTATTATGGTTTTTGTTGATTTTTGAGACATTTTGGTACAACACGCGGGCCAAGAAAAAAACTTCAAGCGAAACTTTGTTAACAAGGGTAAATCGATATCATGGAAACCTAAAAAAACTTTTTAAAATTACCATTTGTGTCGCTAGAGCGCAAAATTTGCATATTTTTAATTAATAATGTATTGTTCACAAAATTTCGTGTCCAAGGTTAATCGATATCAGGGAATCCGAAAATGATTTTCAAAATTTATAAAACTACCACTAGTGGCGCTAGACAACAAAATTTTAGTATTTTTGTTTATTAATGAATTTTCCACAAAATTTCGTTCAAGATAAATTGATATCAGGCCCTGATAATCAGGGACACTGAAAACGGCCCTGAACAATTATAAAAATAACCACAGGTCTCGCTAGACAGCCAAATTTCAAGATTTATTTATAATAATGAATTTGTTATAAAATATCAATCTCTTTAAAAAGATGTATTTCAGGCCGCGATTGATTTCATCGAAAATAGAACAGATCTACGAGGAGACATTATTTTATATGGGCGATCACTGGGTGGCGCTGTTGTGTTAGATTTAGCGGCTCGACCAGAAAATGAGCGAATAAAAGCAATTATTGCAGAAAATACTTTTACCTCCATTCCAAATATGGGGTGCCAACTTTTCTCTTTTTTGACTCCAATCATCAACAATTTGCCTCAATTCGCCATAAAGAACAAGTTTTACAGTATAAACAAAGGTAGCTTTAACCGTTGTGAGCACAGACCCAGTATTGGCTCAAACATACCGAAAACAGTTCAAAAAGCGAAAAAAAAATTAAAAGAATTTTGCGACGATTCTTAAAAAAACACTCATTTATAATGTAGTATGCTTAACTTCTGAATTTTTTTTTGACCCAACCATGGAATAAAAATGTCTAATACAAGTCAAGTGTACGTCAGTTTAGGAAAGTATTTTGAGTCCATTTGGAAAAAATAAAATTCTAGAGACCTGAAAATATTTTTTTTGGGGAAAGAAATTACAATTTGTAAAAATATTTATTTATTTGATAGCAACGTTTTGAAGATTCATTATCAGGCTTAAAAATATGTTTAATTAATTGAAGTTAGGACTTAACAGACTTTTAAGATAGTATAAGAACACAGAGAATATTTTTTCGTCGTTAAGGACAGCATCTGTAAGGACAAGATATGTGGCAATTGTAGGCTACAATTTGTAGCTCGTAAAATATTAATTTTAGTACAAAATTTTATTTTGAAAAATTGTTTTAAATTAAAAACGATTGTAAAATAAACAATTTTAAACAGATTTTTATTTTTAGGCAATTGCTAAGGTACCGATTTTTCCAAAAAAAAATGTGTACTGAAATTAATATTTTTTAGAGGGCTACAATTTTAAAAGTACTTTACTGGACCCTCTCATAAATAGGCTTCTAAAATGTGATTTAGTGAAAATGATTGCTCATCCAATTTTATTTGTATCTGGCCGAGAAGATGAAATAGTGCCCCCGGTGATGATGGATTCTCTATTCTCAGCATGTGATTCTCCCAAGAAAGAATATCTCAAAATGCACGGGCACCATAACAGTACTTGGACCACTCCTGGATATTTTGATAAAATTAATCTTTTTTTAAACAAAGTCAACGCTGCACAAACAATGTAAATAACTCCTGGTGATTTTTTTTCTAGCTGTTCATATAAGCGGGGGTATCTTTAGCATGGACTTTCTAAGATGGAATAAACCATAAAATGAAAACGTTCCCTCCAAATTTTGACAGTTACAAATTCTAAAGGTCGCATTTTTTTGTCATGGCCATTTCCACGATAATCATGAGAAAACCATTTATGGTTCGTTTTTTTAAGGGTACTTTATTTTGATGAGATATATTATCGCGAGATAAAAATTTTGATAAGTGGAAAAGGGGTTTTTAGTTGCATAACGCTATGTGATTGGCTGTCTCCAAAATACTCCGATCATTTCATTGGCCAAAAAGCTAATTTCCACAAAACGAAAACTAGTGACCTTATTCCAGGTTAACTGGTTAGTAGATTGGAAGACCGAGAACAAATTGGGATGTATCTACTTATTGACCCTGGTATACATTTGGAATTTCTTGAATCGGATGTACCCATCTCGTAAACATGCAAAAGCATTTGATTATGTTTTTTCAGTTATCAAAACTTTTAACTTGCCTATATTATATATATTACGGGACTTCCTGGTCGTTTTTTACTAGATTTTTAGCCAAATTTTTTATATAATTCGGCGTTTGCAAACAACTCATCTGATTTTATATCTAAATATCTGAGCACAAATATCTTGTGAAGAATAAAATAAAAAAAAATTGTCCATCAGACTATTTTTTGTTTGTTTGTTTTTTTAAGATTACTGAAATTGTTTAGTTATTAGTTTTTCTTCAAAAAAATATGTAACAATGGTCGGATTCGAACTAATTTTTAATTTTATTATTCACAAGATATTTGGCATCATGAGGCGGGAAAGAAACAAAAACGAGGAGAGCTCTCTATTGAACAATAAAATCATTGGTGATACGATAAATTTGGGTTTCCATATTTAAAAAATGTTAAATTTCCACAGTTTGATAAACTGAAAGTGAAACTTGCGTATTAAAAGGATGCGTCCTATTCACTGTCGTTTTTCTAAGCGGACGTTTCAGTGTGTTTTTTGGCGGAAACCTAAGATTTTTTTCCAATTTGAAAATTTTCGTGTCTAAGCGACGTTTTTTATTTTTTTTTTGCATATTTTCACCTCTTCTTGACTCACAATTTCAAAAACCATAATTATATGGATCGATATGCAAAAAAATATCATACGGATATTTTTTCACAGGAATTCTCATATTATTCCGTTATTAATACTTACTTTTTATTATCAATACAAAATAATTTAAATTATATATTTTTGTCCATCACTTTAACACTTATAAATATTCGATATTTGTAAGTCAAAATATCATCGATATTCATCAACATGTTTTTTTTGAGCATTTATATATAAATATATTAAAAGTAAACCATTAGATTTCTGTAATTATTTAACGAGTACCTAAATAAATTTTTGCTTATATAATATTTTTTGAATCTAAATATTATGGTTTTTTCAAAGTAGTAATTTTTAAAATTTTTAATAATCAAAACCGATCATCCCCATATAAGACCATTCATTCTAGTTATATAAAACTAATGTCACAAGATGCACAAAAATCTAGTAAAAAACGACCAGGAAGTCCCGTAATTGATATACTACCCCCTCAATCTAAAACGAGAATACAGAGATCATCACATTGGCTCTGCAGGGCCCTGATTNGGGCCATGAGTCACGTTTTCGGTAGATTGACAAAATAATTTTAGGGGGCAGTAGGCATATATCATATTTACGATCAATTTGAATTTCCGGATAATAATATAACTTTTGAGCTAAGTGTCACTGCAGGGCCGATATTTTTGATATCCGATTTTTACTGGTAATTTTTTTGTCGAAAAATCGATAATTTCGGTAAATATCCGGTAAAAACCGGTAATCGAAAAAAAGGCTCTGCAGTCACTGGACGTTTTTGGAAGTTTTATGCTGACCCGAAATTTCAAAAAGATCGCATGTACAAGTAAACTGCTACAAAAAAATAAACTACAGGGTTCGATTTTCAACAAATAATTTCGCGATTGAGCTTTTTGGTACAAAAGAAGATTGGTATAAATTTTGGAAATGTTTTTAGGTTTTTATATAATTTTGTTTTCAGAAAAGGCATGCTAAAAATACCTTCACCGTTCATATTACAATAGTGTAGATATAGGTTCAATTAATTATGGAGGAAACGTAGTTTCGAAATAACCCTATTACAGACTTTCCTAGTTGTAGTCCGCATTTTTAGTTCTAAAAAATATAAGTTGAAGCTGCTTTAAATAACGCTTGATTGTTCCTAAAAATTCGTTAACCCGTCCACGCGATACAATATTTCTCGTCGATTTTGTATTTCGTGTGCAAAAATGTTCATTCATTTCATTTAGTCGTCAAAATGTCGGTGAAACGAAGATCGCGGCCGTTTTGGATGATGCCTTAGATTAAAAATGTACTTAAAAAATTTCTTCAATAAAAATTTGTATATAACAGGGTAAAATACTATTATTCTAAAAACGTTTTTTAGCCTATCTTTTAGCCTAGCCCACCTACGCCTAAGCCAATGTAATAGCACCTTTTTTGCGGGATAAACATTTAAGGTAATTTTTTAGCAGCGATAGATTCGACTTTGCCACCACGAACAAACCGTATGAGATATAACGAAAACATAAATAATGCAGTGTTTTACTACCCTGATAATANTTTTCGGATCCTGGTTACCAAAATCGAACCTTCGAGAAGGTTTTTTGAAGGGAAATCTCGACTGTCTCCTCATCTCACGTACACATCACATTATTATAATAGTATTACACACAAATATCTGAAAAACATGTTATATCGGCTAAATTTTATGGAGAATTTTTTTGACATCAGAAATTTTGATATTTGAGATTCAAAAATTTCCGGTTTTAAGGAGAATTAATGACTCATCAATGATGAGTAATCATCGAAGACTTAAATTTTGTGAGTTTAAAAAATCTCAAGAAAACTTATTTTTTTCAATTTATTTTAGGCACTATTCTAAAGAATTTCTTGAAAAAAATCTCGAAAAAAATTTTTTAACCTATGGGTTAAGCTTTTTTATGTCCATTTGGATGCAAAAACCCGTTTCGGCTTATCTCATACGGTTCGTAGCTGGTAGCAAATTCAAATGTGTCGCTGCTTTAAAAATAATATGAGAAAAAAGTAACTTTTTAATAAAATTTTCTGAAAAAAAAATAAATTTTCACTCTACTTCAGATGGATTTTTTGTATTATTTGGTCGTTGCGATTGCGGTTTTGGCGTTGACATTGATTATTAATTTGTTCTTCAGTCTGAAAAAGACAGATGAACTTTATAAAGAAGCAAAAGAACGAATTGCAGAAGTTGAGGAAACACCTCTTATAACCACCAAGAAAACAAATGAGAAACAAGGGAAAAGTTTGAAAAGCTTGAAAAATGAATTCAAAAAAAATGTAATTATTAAATATTTATACAATTTATAAAAGCACAAAACCCATAAGAAGTATCATCAAATAGTTTTCACGCTCGAAAATGCGTTGTAAATAAAAAATTGAAGAAGTTTAAAATTTTCCCTCATAATTTCGTTTAACTTTAAGGGTAGAATTTCACGGGCTAAACTGTCAATTGAAATTTTAAAACCTCCATTTGTTTATTCAAATTGATTGGAAAAAACTTTCAATTTTAATTTGACGGCCATCTACTGTAATAAAGATTAAAAGACAAACCATATAAAAATTGATGAGTAATCACTCCGGAAAAGTTTCGTAAGGTCAAAGGTCAGGGCTCTCTAGCGTTTTTAATTAACAATTTATTTTTTATCAATCAATTTTTATGTAGTTTTCTAAACTGATTTTCTGACCACCAGAAGGCCCAAAATTTTTTTGTTTATCAAAAAACACTCAGGTAGCTGTTTTTTAAAGGAACCCATCATTACTCGAAACTCAGACATGATATCGTCAAACGGTTTTTTGATGAAAATTTCTGATGAAAAACTGACCAGAGACACAGGTTTTCATAAGAATCTACCGTAGGATTCTCTGAAAACCTATTTTACCGGTTGTGAACCACATTTACCGGTGGTCCGGTTGACTGGGAAAAACCAAAAAAATTCCAAGTTGGACTAGTAGTTAACAGTAAAGACTGTAAATAAAATTTAAATATTATTTTTTTCAGGATTTAAAAGACTTCAAGCATGGATTATTAGTCACAAACTTGAAAGGACACATTAACTGCGCAAATGCTGCTTCTTATTCATCAAATGGGAAACTTTTGGTCTCATGTGATGGGGAGCAATCGATTATGGTTTGGAATGTAAAAGATTTCAATAAAGGAAATACAGTGTTTAGGGTTAATACAGATTATGAAGTTGTCAGTTCAGTCAATTTTTCACCAGATTCGAAAGCTGTTATTGCGGCATTGGAATCCGCTAATAAAACTAGGTATGCTAAAAACTGTGCTCTAAATTGCATGAAATTTTAATTTTGTTGAAAATTGTCTATTTATAAAACTAAACCCCCAAATTTTGCTCTTCAGCAGCGTTTGTGGCCATTTTGAAAATTTGAAAGGTCATTTTGCTGTGATATCAATTTATCCCATTATTGAAATTTTATCGAAAATTATTTAGATTTCTTTATTAAAAATATCATGTTTTGCTCTGTAGCAGTACCTGTGGTCATTTTTGTTAATTTTGAAAAGTTACTCTAGAAACGAAATTTTGTCTGAAATGTTTTGGTGAACTTTATTCAAAAATTTAAAGTTTTGCTCTCTAGCAGTACCTGTGGTGATTTCCGAATTTTTTAAAAAGTTACTCAAAAACGATACTGTGATGTGCATCTATCGATGTGATATAACGACAATTTGGGGAAAATATGGCCAAAATATCTTAGGACAGATTGCTTTAGCACCTTAAGGTAGTTTTTTAAAGCAACCACCCCTTCTCATGATGATTACGGGAAAACCATAGCTGATATCGAGAAATGGTTGCAAAAACCTGTTTCTCGATATCACCTATGGTTTTCCCGTATTCATCATGAGAAAATTTTTCTAAGGACAATTTAGGAAAATATCACCTGTCCTTATAGACGCACATCACAGTATTTTGTCGAAAAGTGTTTTGATAACTTAATAAAACTTAAATTCTTAGGTTTTGCTCTCTAGCAGTACCTGTGGTCATTTCCGTATTTTTTAAAATTACTTTGGTGTCATGGATACTTCAGTATCAAATTGCACTAGAAACGAAATATCTTGAAAACTCTAATTACCACAAGAGGCAATAATTTAAAAAACAAATCGAAGTTTAACTCTCTGGAGACACTTGTGGTCATTTTTAAAACTTTTTAAAAATTCTATTTAACAACTGAAATGGCTTAATGCATATTTTCAGGGTTTTTAAAGTTGTAAAACGCGAAGGGGGATATTCTTGCGAGCAAATCGGAAGTGATAACCCAGATTATAACACAACCTCAAGTTTAACAAACGCTGATATCGGTGTTCAATTTCAAAGTGGAATTCAAAGTGGTGCGTTTTTATTCCATTCCTATAAAGATAATACTGTAGTTATTACTGATCTCCGTGGCTCAATTCTGGGCACTGTTCATTGTGCAAAGTCAACTAGTGGCCACATTTCTCTCTCAAATTGTGGACGATATTTTGGGTACTGTGGAGATTCTGCAGAGCTAAGGGCGGTAGACCATTATCAAAATAAATTTTGGGAAATTCAAAAATAAAAAAAATGTTTTTTTAAATATTAAAAAACGATTTCCTCGAGTAGTTAATTTTTTTTTTGAAATTTAAAAGTTGAAAATCAAAATTTCGTCGTTAGATTTTTTGTCGCTTGGTTCTCGGAACACAAAAAATTGAATACATTTGTTATTAATAAATTTTTTTGTCTTGAATTTCAAATTTGCAAAATTCGTCGATAGAATTTATTATTTTCGTCTGATCTTTCAAAACACAAAATAAAATAAGGTGAATAATTTATATTGTTTTTAAATCAAGAAAAAAAATTATGTGGAGTAATTTTTCCGTCGATTATTTTTGTCTGAAATTTGACAGTAAAAAATTAAAATTCGTCGGTAGATTTAATTAAGTCGAATTATTTTTTAATCAAAATTTTTTGTACAGAATTTGAAGCTTAAAAATTAAATTTCCTCGATACTGCTCAGTAAAATTTATTTTTCTTCGTGTAGTTTCCAGAACACAAACAAAAATTAAGTCGATATTTTAAATTTTTTTTTGTCTGAAATTTGAATAAAATAATTTCGGGAATTGAAAAAAAAGGTTTTATTTATTTAAAAACTTCCGAATTTTTTCAAATATATCACGCCAAAAATTTAATCCGAAAATAATTGCAAGATTTCTGCTTGTTTTTTGTCAAGGAAGATGAGTTACCTCAGTTAAGGGTGTGGGCCATTATCTTCAAATCTGGTGTGTTTACAGAAATTAAAAAGATGCCGTCCTTATGCGGGCATAAGGGGAAACTGACGGCCTTTTGCTTCAGTCCCGATTCCAGCAGAATCGTAACACTCTCGGCCGATTCCATTTTCAAGGTTTGGAACATGGACGTTGAATGGTTGCATGGACATCCTCCACAAGAAATTGTCACTTTTGAGAATTCATTCGGCCCAATTGAAAATTTGGCAATTTCTCCGGATAATATGACAGTTGCGGCAATTTATTCGAATAATGCAACCGTTTTTTCACTCGTTGGGCAAGATCATTATTATGTTTATGAAAAAATATTTGTTGGGAAAATAAAGACACTCAACTTTGATCCAACATCCAACTTTATTGCTGTAACTGGTGATAAGTAAGTTTACATCAAATCATTTTTATAGGAATATACTTTCTTTTCTACTTTTTGAAGGTTATTTTATTGAAATTTATTTTTTCGATTTTTTTTTAGTTTTGTTCTAAAATTTATTTTTTGATAGCAAATTTATTCTTCTAATCAAAATTTTTATTGAAAATTTAATGTTTTATTTGAATATACTATAATTAATGTGTTTTCTGTCTATAAGGACAATTGAGACAATGTGGCCAAGGGTATTCGATTCGCGACTTCCTGGTCGATTTGCAGATTTTGCCAAAGTTTTTAACTTATAATTCGCGCTTTTGAAAACAACTATCCGATACATTTTGTATAGTCAGATGAGCTCAAATATTTGTTAATAATACAATACAAAAATTGGTCCAATATCCGACATTGCTTCCATTTTTTTTTAAGAAAACTAATAAATAAAATTTCAAAATCTTAGAAAAAGGATAATATAAATTGGTCCGATAGACCAATTTTTATTTATTAAATTAACAAATATTTTGCTCAGTTTGACTATCTAAATATAACGATGCATTGTTTTCAAAGCCGAATTATTTAAAAATGTTGGCCAAAATCTCAGCAAATAACCCAGAAGTCGCGTACATCGATTATATTATACTGTTATATAAAAAACATCTCTTTTTCGTTAAAATATGGGTGAAGAACAAAGAGAAAGATCTTCATATTTTTTGGAATAATTATGGTTTTTGAAAAATATGTGTGATAATAGGCAAGAACGGATTGATTTATCTTACTTTAAGAAAATTAGCTTCGGACAATTTGGGAAAATTTTTCTTTATAGATACAAGCCACAGTAGTTATTTTCATTGGAAATTCATTATGTTAATTTTTGAATTTGCACTGTTCAGATTACAGTTTTTATTGCAAAGTTATTTTTATCTGTTTTTTGGCTCATTTGTAAAATTTATTTTTAATATTTTTTGAAACTTTTTTTAATTGAAAATTTATTTTTATATAGTTTTTACTGAATTTTTTTTAGTTTCTTGAAACGTTTTTCTTAAGAAAATTTATTTTCTTCTGATTTCAAATACCTGAGTATTTTCCCAGTCGTTTTTGACGCAAATAGTTATTTTTCTTCAATGTTTTTTCAGAAATGTTCGAATTTTCGAAAATTACGTGGGTTGGCTTGCTCGCTTGTCTGAATATGGAAAGAAAATGCAACTGGCTTCCAACGATACACATTTGAACCGACTAAAAGAATTAACCTCAGAGGCCTCCAAAAATATCAAAAGAATGAAAAGTGCTATTCAGTAGCTTTAGAAAAAATTTAGTTAATAAGGGGATCACTCTGTGCAATTTAGATGAATAAACACTTCAAGTATATTTAAAAAAATCGGTCCGTCAAATAAGTAACTTTTGCTTCCAATTATATTTTCGAGAAATTTTTATTTGTCAACCAATATTTTGAAAAAGGCGATTTTAACTTTAGCTTACCCAACCCTTTGACCCAGACTCGTGCAACTGAACCACTGAAAATCATTGCTTTAAAAAAAGCCGCCATTATCTTTGTACTTCATGGGGTCGATTTAATCTAAGGCCAAAATTTATGGTCTTAAATTTGGNCGAAATTCATGGTGCAAGGTTGAATAGTTCCGAAAAATTCAAGAAAACGCAAGCTTTCCCCTTTTTCGGTCCATCCCCGGGAAGGGAAGGGATAGATTTGCAAGGGGATGGACAGCTAGGGGAATAGGGATGGAAAAAGTCTGGGGATACATCCCTTTTCCTAGCCTGCTTTGACCTATCGCATTTTGAGAGAAATAACTTAATTGTACAGATTTTTCAACATACAAACTTTCTGATTCCTAAACGGATGTCCTGAAATTGAGCGAAAAAATTAAAAAAAACTCGGTTCTGAGAAACCGACACATCGAGACCATTTTTTGACATATAGTGGCGTCGAGATCAAAAGTGATTTGTTGTACTAAATCCGATAAAGCCGCTTTCAGAGCTCAATTAGGCTTTATATTGCAAAGTGAAAAATANAAACAGATGAATGATAATATTCTACCGTAGTGTCATTTTAACGAATCACTTTTGTTCTCGACGCCACTTGAGTTTTTTGTAATAAGACACCTCCAAAAATAATTATTGAAAAATGACAGAAATTTAATTGCAACACATTTGTTATTGAAGAACCATGGAGGTCATAATTTCATATCCTGGAGTCTTTTCAGTTAAAAGATGTAAAAACTGTTATTTGACTCATTGTGGGGTGTCAAATAACACATATTCGAAAAGTTTTAAAAATGCCAGAAATGGCATCGGGTTTTCAAGTTTCGATGATACTGAATTTTTCTTATTTTATTAGAATGGAAGAAGTTCGAAATACAGATGAAAGACCTTTAATAAATATGCAAAGCTCGATAAATAGCTTTGGTAATGCGGTGACAAGTCTGCTAGACACAACAATGGCTAAAGCAGCGGAAACTATTTGGGGAAATGACGCGGCCAAATCTTCGTATGCACTTTTTGATAATGCATTAAGCGCACTACCAGTTAACAGGGCACAGAGTTCCTTGAGTTTACAGGTAAAATATAAATAAAATATTAATTTTGAAATGATCAAAAAAAAAGAAAAAAAAAATTTTTATTATAAAATAATATATAAGTGTCCGCAAAAAAGCTGGCCAGAAATTTGATGCAACACTAAACTGGCCTCAAAAAAATGATTGGTGATGGTCTCGCGGTCATCCGACAATAGGTTATCTCGCTAGAGGTCGTCAAAGTGATAAATTTTAGTGATTTAAACAAGGATCTTACAGTTTATTACCGATTTTAGATATTTCATATAACACTAGCCCTTCAAATGATAACCTTTAATTTTGTCGGGCGAAATTATAATAAAAAGTAAAATATAGAAGATATCCTGTAGAGAATTTCTGATACATCTCAAACCGCCTTTAAACACAGAAGATTTATCCACACGAGGCGTAAGAGATCAAAATGACATTTCATTCTTTAGCGCATTGTATGAACATTAGCCCCCTATGGACCATAGGCTATGGTTGATAATGGGTCGATAGTAAAATGGATAAAACGTAAAATGGATAAATTTGAGATTTTGAACTTTAACCGGCAAGAACAAGAGTTCTATAAAATAAAATTCCAATTTATCAATATATCAATTTGCAAAACATTTCAAAAATGTACCAAAACGGTTTTTTTCATGATGTCATTGCATTTTTTAAATTATCATTTGGCGCAAAAAAAATAATTTTAGATTATACTTATGATTGTTGAATTTCTCAACATTCAGCTTGAATTTAGTCAAATTTTGATTTCTAGAACTTTTTGTTCTGGTTATTTTAAGTTCAAAATCTTCAATTTACCCGTCTTACGTTTTATCCATTTTACTATCGACCCGTTGATAATATCGTCATCAGTTCATGACGACGAATCTTTTCGCGGTGGTTTCAAAGCGATTTGAGATGAATCAAAATTTTTTGAAAGGATATATCTAAATTATTTTTGTCAATTTGAAATAATTTCCCCTACCGTGAGACCACCACCAAACATTTTTTTGAGGCCAATTTAGTATTATATAAATTTTCAGTCAACTTTTTTTGCGGACCCCAGCCCTTGATGTATAAATTTTTTGAAAAGTTTTTTTTTATAATATAATTGTATTATTTTAGATGTGTTTATATTTCGATGGAGTTTTCTATCCAGTTTGGGTTGTTTTAACAATCATACATTTAATTTACCGCGAAAGTTTCCTGGAGGATCTTTGGTTTGTCTCATTTATCGCCGCAAGTTCTCTTTTCATTCTACTCAACCCAGCTAGAATTTATCTGGGATATATGGGAACGGTTTCATTTACTCGAGAATTTCTTATTTCGCCGACTACACCCTTATTTAACAACCATTTTTTTTACAATATCGTATCCATGAAATATTTTTTCATACAGCCTGAGTTTTCTGGCTTCCTGCGTATTTTTTTATTCCACAAAAATGAATCAATCAGAAACAGGTATTTCGGATATCGACCAATCACCATCAAGTATTTTTGCGGAATAAAAAAACGCAGTAAATGAGAAAACTTAGGCTGTATCTTCTTTTTGTTGCGATAAGAGATTACAGTAGAGTGCCTTTATAAGGACCATCCGATTTCGTTTCATACGTTTTTATGACCGACAAACTTTCGGGAGAAATTTTCGTCCTTACAGCGGACCTGGCAAACTTTTGAAAAAATGTCCGTCCTAAGATAAAAATTGCAAAAAATCGATTTTCAAAAATACATGTACTATTTAAAAAAAGTGGTCCGTCCTTATAGAGGCACTCTACTGTAGTTTGTGTATTTTATGTCTTTGAAAGTGAAACCGTTTTGAGGAAATATTACAGAATCGACTCCGCATGTTTTATGCTTTTTACTTTTGACAATATTTCCAAGTCTTATAATTATTGCGTTTTTATTTTTTCCTTCCTTTATCAGTGGGAGTTCAATGTGCCCAGAAAATGAAGATCCCCTCATAGAACCAACCTTGCCTTATCAATGTAACCCACCGAGCAATAATCTCATAAATGGAATTCAGGTTTTTATGGGGAAACATTTGTTCGTCACATTTTTTTTTATTTTTCCGTCAAAATTTCGTTTTTCGTCAAGAAATTATTTTCATCAGAAATTTACGATGTAAAGGGTTTCAATACATATTTATGAATCTGAAAAAAAATTTTGACGAAAAACTAATTTTGTTTTCATGAAATTTTAACGAAAAAATGAAAAATTCTGACGAAAATGTTTCCTCGAATTTATATTAAAAATAAAGAACACTTTTTATATATGATGCCCGCCGATAAAATTTTTTTTTCTGAGCTTGGGGCCCGATTTTATTGTAAATTTCAATAACGGTTTGATCAGAAAATCTTTCCAAATGTGAGAGTTAGTCTTTTATCATTATAGTTATATGAATTACTATATAATAAATATCAATTTTAATTTTATAACATGCTGCAGCATGTTCTTCTCGTTATGGGTAAAACCCATAATATTTGTTTTCAAAAAATCTTATAAAAACCACGAAATACATTTAATAATTGAAAAAATTAATCCTTTTAATTTCGTAACATGCTGCAGCCTGTTCTTCTCGTGGCGAGAATCTCGTGATTTTATGAAAATAAATTTGAAAGAAAAATTAGTTTAATTTAATGAAGAAATTGTTACTCTTTATTCGAAATTATAAAACCCATAATATTTGTTTTCAAAAAATCTTATACAAACCACGAAATACATTTAATAATTGAAAAAATTAATTCTTAACCATTTTACTTATAAAAAACCACCTGAGCAATAAATTAAAAAAAAAAAAAAAATGATTCAAATTATTGGTTCAATATTGTCTTCTCGGAGTTGAAATTTCACTGATTTCTGTTATAACGACCCTTAATAGTTGTTCGCTCAAAAGAGGTATCATTACGCTTTTGAATCCGTGCCTGTTATTGGCTACTCTTAAATATAAGAATATGGTGTGTAGGTTCGTGAACCTGCCACCTCGATTGTTTATCATTTAGGGTACTTTACTTTGATTCAATGAATTTTATCAGAAAAATGAGTATTTTTCTATTGACCATAGTCTATGGTCCAACGACCATGTTTATTGACATTTGGGTTTGAAGGTTATTAAGATGGACAAATCAGGAAAAACTAGCACATAATTAAACTTGGTTAGCCGAAACGTCATTAAAAATTGCCGAAGTCAATTAGTTGATACCGGAAATGCACCTTTTCTTTCACCGGTAATAACCAGTTTTGTAAGTTTACTTTAAAGTAAACAACAAATGAAAAATTTTTTAGTTGACTAGTTTTTGAAAATTTTTAATCAAAATAATACAGTATGTGTTTTTTTTTACTTGCGAAATGAAAATTGTTATTAAGGTAATTATTGCCAATAAAAAAAATAACTAGGTGGATTATATTTTCAAACCCTTGACATTGGCTATAGCTTTCAAAATAAAATCCACCTAGTTACCATTTGTAATTGGCCGTAATTCTCATTTCGCAAGTAAAAAAAAACACATACTGTATATTTTATTTAAAACAAAATATTTTCAGCTTATTTATCTGATAACTGAGTGCGTGCTTGGTTACCGAGTTGGCCGTCGAATCTCAAAACACCGAAAAGATACTCAAGATATAAATAAATTTATCGACATTTCAACATTTGATCCTCTTCTTCCCGATTCAAAAAAATATTTGTAAAAACTGCACCTCAAAATTATTCTTTTTTACTTCAGTTTATTTTTAAATAAAATCAAAGTTATATATTTACATACATTTTTAAGGAGGTGCTCATAGCATGTTACAGTATAAAACAAAAAATTGGTTAATTTAAGGGGATTGAGGGTGCTTACATTTTTGTTGCTGGTAAAATGAAGCTCATTTACAAAAAGAAATAATTTTAGATCTAAACATGAGAAAATCGTTTTTTATTGTTTGATATTGAAGAACGAAACCTTGTAGGTATAATGCATGCAAAATGAAAGCAACATATCACTTAACCAACCGGTTAAAGACATAACCAAAACGTTACTTTTTACAGCTCCGGCGAAATACAGCTTTCAGTGTATTTCCAAATAAAATTATATTACTCTCAGATCATTTTTAAGGCTTTCTCGAACTGGTCATAAGTTCAGTTTTTTAATTTTTGTCTTATTTATCCTAAAAAATTTTTCACATAACGATAAAATAATCTAAAGTGCTCGGTACCCA
>SCLH01001743.1:97342-112461 GCA_004367855.1 Oikopleura vanhoeffeni
ATATGACAACCGGATGTAAAGATGTTGTGTTTCAATTTCCGCAACGTTTCACGCTGCTGTTCAATTAGAACTTGTCTCAACATCAAAAAAAAACAAAAACTTATTTTGTCTAAAGCCAAGCTGTGCGTTTTTACCATTGGGGGCAAATAGGGTTGATATGGTATTATTTTAAAATTATCTAAAGAAAAAAATAATTTCTTGAGAAAATTAGAGAAAATTTAAAGATTTCAAAGGCAAAATTTGGAAAACAATAGCGGAGATTTCTAAGTGAGTACGTTATTTGCTGTGCTTTGTTCATTCGCATAAATCTGAATTCCAACGTTTTGATGGATTTAATCTGGAAGACGTAGGTATTCCGCCAAAATTCGATGCGTTAATGGCGGATAGAAATATATCAAATTGGAAAAAAGAAAGAAAAACGTGAACAAACCTTTTTTTTTTATTAAAAATAAGCAGTTACATATGCAAAATAGTTCGAAACCCATTGTTATTTAGTTTTTCAAAACACGATAGCAGTGATTTTGATTTTAATGTAAATGTAGAATAGTGTAGGCAATTCTTGAATTAAGCCATATTAATTAAAGACGAATTCTGTTGGTTGAACTATTAACAAATCAGAAATGATTTGATAATTTTCTAATATTTTCTTCTATGATGTGAAATATATACTAGTATGATATTGTCTATTTTATGGATGAGTATCATATTGACGTTTCCGGGCTAAAGCACGCTAAACTACTAGATGTGAAACAAAGAGAAATAAAAATGTGTAATTCAGAGCCGAAATAAAATGCATTACTTTCATACTGAAAGGTTTTTAGCCGACATGTCAAATAATGATAGGATGACCATAAAATTAATATTTGATATATATTTTTTTTAAGTTTTGTATATCTGATGAAAAAAAAGATGGCCAAATTTTATGTCTTTGCTCTATAGCTGCCAAAATTTGATCATTATTGAGCAAATAACTCATGTGTTCTTTATTTTGGGAAAGTTCCTCAACTATTTCGTTTTTTTGAGCTGAAATTTATTACCAATACCATTATTTTTTACTATTGTAAAAATTATTTACTAAGTTAAGCCTATTATTATAGGTATAATGTTAATAGATATTTTTTAACAAGGCGCAAAAAGTCATTATTTAACTACAGTATAGAATATTGTATTACTAGTATATAATTAAAGGCTACAGATACGAGTTATGTATAATTAAAAACCTTTATAAGCGCATTTTTTAACTAACAAGAGGTGTGTAATGTTGGTTAAAAGTAAAGACAATTTTCGATCATATTATAAAGCTATCTCATTATATAACTGTATGTAGCATCTGTATGTCAGATCGAATGTAAACTTATTTATAAAAGAATATAAAAAGCTGAGTAAGTGGTGAAAATACATTTAGCCAAAAGATTATAGTCGGACTTTCTGAATACGAGTATTTTGTTTGAGTTAATCGATGTTAGAGAGCTCAGATCGAGCGAGATGACAATTTAATTGTATTTAAAATTGTTTTAATTGTAATGACAATTATTGTATTATGCAAATTTAACTGCTCATATATTTCGAGAGAAGTGACTTTATAAGTTTACCATAAGAATAGGATTTATCGATGGAATTTTATAGAAGAGATAAATGTATGTCCAAACTGTTAATCTAATGGTACCGTGTTATTTTGCTCTTTAACGCCAAACTTTAAAATAATGTATTTGAAATTTTTCAAATATTTTGAAAATTCTTAAAGTAAAAATTAAGGGGATATTTGTGTATAAATTGAGATTCAAAATTTCAGAGTTTATTTTGTATTGTCATAAATTATGCTGATAATTTTACGATTAAATTCACGCCTCCTGGTGGCGGTTAAAGAGTTTTATTCGTTTTTTAAAACAAATTATATTATTATCTAAAAAAAAACTTTATATGGATTCTCTTTTTAATTTAGTATACGAGCTTGATTGGACTTGAAAACTCAACCATTCATCGACTCATAAGGCACCGATATTTTGCATTTATAGTTTTAATCATGTGCAATATTATTTCACAAAAGATTTATACAATATATAAATATAAATTTTTAGAATACATCCCATACTAAATAAAAAAAATTAAAAAAAAAGTTTTTTTTTAAGATTAATATAATTTTGTTTTAAAAAACGAGAAAATGCTCTTTACCTGCACCAGGAGGCTGGAATTTAATCTAAAATTTATCAGATATTTTTATGACAAACGAAATAAACTCTGAAAGTTTTAGTTCAATATTCCTAGAATCTCAATTTATACAAAATATCTCTATGAATCTTACGAAAAATCCACGCAATTTACGGGACAAAATTTTTCTTTAATTTTTACTTCAGAATTTTCAAATTTGAAAAAAGTTTAAAAATTTTAAAGTTTGGCGTTAAAGAGCAAAATACACGATAACCAGACTATATTATACAGTTAGAATACATATCTCTCATAAAAATCATCGAAAATTCTCTGGAAAATTAATTTGAGCATGTTTAAATTTTAAATACAATAATTGTATTACAATTTAAATACAATTTTAAATACAATTTAATTGTATCTCGGCGAGCCTGAGCTCTTACAATCATTACTCAACAAAATGATCGTTTCAAAAGCTGACTTATCTTTTGGCAAATGTATTTCACAATTACAGTTTTTAATTTTTTATAAAAAAAGTTAACATTCGTATCTGAGATATAATGAGAAGCTTTATAATGGATTAAATTGTCTTTGATTTTAACCAATCATAGAGCTCGTAGTAAAAATGGTTATAAAGTTTTTGAAATAACTAACTCGTACGTAGCCTTTAATTATATACTAGTAATACTATAATAATGTATACTAGTAGTAAATAATGACTGTTTTTGCGCCTGTTAAAAAATATCTATTAAAAATTATTTCACCTATAAAATTAGCTTAACTTTAGTAAATAATTTTACAGTAGTAAAAAATAATTTGATGGTAAAGGAGATTTCAGCTCAAAAAACGGAATTAGTTGAGGAATTTTCCAAAATAAAAGTACAATGAGGTATTTGCTTCAATTAATGACAAATTTTGGAGCTATAGAGCAAAACATAAAATTTTGGCCATTTTTCATCGAAATACAAAACTTAATAAAAAATATATATCAAAATTATATTTTTATGTCGATCATAGATCGTATTTATTTTGACGTTTCGGCTAAAAAGCCATTTTCAGTATGAAGAGTAGGCAATTTTATTTCGGGCCTGAATACACATTTAATTTCTCTGTTTCACATCTAGGTAGTTTAGCGGCTGTTTAGCCGAAACGTCAAAATAGATACCATCTCAAAAATAGACAAATATACTAGTATATTCACAATCAGTAGAAAAAAATATATTGAAAACTTAATCAAAATCAACTATTCTGATTTGTTTAAAGTTCAACCAATCAGAATCGAGCTTTAGATTACAAAATTTGCCCTTGGACAGCCTATTCTACATTTTAATAAATAAATCACTACATGTGTTTTGAAAACTAAATAGAGCGTTGGGTTTCGAAATATTTTAGGCATATTTTGTATGCATTTTTTAAAAAAACATAAAGTATGTCACGTTTTTTCTTTCTTTTTTCCAATTTGGATAATTTGCTATCCGCCATTGAGAACGATCGATTTTGGCGAATACCTACGTCTTTTCCAGATTAAACCAATCAAAACGGTGGAATTCAGATTTATGCGAATTGGAACAAAGCAAGCAAAAACGTGACTTACTGTAGAAATATTTCCGCTATTTTTTTCCAAATTTGGCCTGAAATCTTTAAATTTTTCTCTAATTTTTTCTTTGATTATTTAAAATAACCATATCAACGCCATTTGCCCCAGTTAAAAACGCACAGGCTTGGCTTAGACAAAAATAAGTTTTTTTTGATGTTGAAAGAGACAAGTTGCGGAAATGAAACAAGCAGACACTCTTAACATTCCCCTTTGTCATAATAATTTTCTTTTGTGTTTTAATTCAGGTTACACCGACTACTCAACGTTACGATCTTTTCAAGAAAAAAATTAATCACGGCACCCGTGTGACGTACCCTCCTAAGAAGCGTAACCTACCAAAAAATAATAATGAATAATCGATTTGTGAAATAAAAATGATTTAAGGAGGTTGCAGGGTCTGCAGATAAAATGTGCATAATAAGTTTAAATTAAACAAAAAAAGTTTGTTTTCGACTATATTAGCTTGAAAATAGCTGAAATAATATTGGAAACAATCGTCCGATAAATTTTGAATTAATCATTCCTACAACCTCCGTACTTGGAAAATTTGCGTACAGGTTGAGTTTTCATTTTTATAGGTTTTTGAGCGGACCAAAAAACGATAAAGCAATTCTCCCTCCTTCGCTCTTTTTGATTGGACCGTGGATCTACTCCAGCAAAAGCCATAGGAAATTTGTTAACTCAACCAGTATATTGAGAATAATATAGGAGAGAGACGAACGCAAATAGATTTAGCTTCAATATAAAGGAAAATTTGGTGAATCCGATGGTATATTTACGAGAGGATTTTGTTTTTAAGATTTAACGTGATATCCCAGAAATCTGATACCGAGCTTTTTCTATTTTTTTTTGGTTATTTAGTCTGATCAGTTTTAATAAAAATCTGTTTGTGGTCGCTACCCTCTTAATAATTCTCAATATACTCAAATTTCTCGCTTTAGAAAGAACGATTCATCATTTTTTCATGCGTTATTTATCAAAAATAAAGTAAATCGTGACATTTTTGATATTGTTTTTGAGAATGTTGGTCGTAAATATCAATTTTAAAGATAGAATAATTTTTTGAGATATAGCCTTCAATTTTATCCGATTTTCAAAGGAAAGTCAGTGACTTAAATTCCAAAGCAATCATTACTAAATATTGTATATAAAAAAAGTATTTTAAGGGGTGGTGATAGTGATTTTTTGGGATATTCAGAGCTTCGTATGGTTAGACAAATGCAGACCTGGACATTTTTGAAAACATACATAGGAAGATCTATCTTTGATCTCGCGATTCCATTAGACAGTTTAGTACTATTCCACCAACGCGGTTAAACGAGTCCCTCAGCGTTTTTCAAAGATTCTAGAGCTCTATATCGGAAAGTTTGAGATTTGGTGAGAATCCGGTAAATGTTTCTGATTTTAGTGAATCGGTTCTGTTTTTTTTCGATTTTTGCCTCCAGGGGTCAGCAATCTGGTGAATGTGCCGAAAAAGGGTGTTTTCGACGTTTTTATTAAAAGCTTTTTCTGTGGAAATGCAAGAAAAGTCATTTTAGGAATGTAACAAGCCCGAGGAGTGGGTGATGAACAGCGAACTCGGTGCGTACTGTGTTGTGAATTTTTGGCGTTCTGACTTGGCTGTTAAATCGACAAAAAATGCGCGAAATCGACAATTTTGAAAATAAAAGTGAGAATTAGAAAATTTAAATGCCATCAAAAGATTCCTTGGGTACGGTTTTCTGGAAACGATAATAGCAACTATGGTCTGATTTCGAACAGAAACGGAGACGCTAGAGATCAAAAAATAATTTTGATGAACAACGTTATTTTTTTTCTAGAATCCGCTGTGTTCAAAATCAAACCATAGTTGCCAATATCGTTTCCAGCAAGCCGTACCGAAGAAATCTTTTGATGGCATTTAAATTTTCNGTTAACCAGATGGTTGGTGGGATTGGTACTAAGCTGTCTAATGGAATCACGAGATCAAAAATATATCATACTAATGTATGTTTCAAAAATGTCTAGTCTACATTTGTCTAACCGTATGAAGCCTCTAAAATCCCAAAAATCAATATCCCCACCCCCTTAAGATTATTGATTTTCACATCGGCTTTTATGGCCGATCAGCGAATTTCGAAACTTGACGAATTTTGTTTTTTAATAATTCGCGCCTTATTTCTTAAAATTTAATGTAGGTTATTTTAAATGCCCTAGTTTGATTTGTCCGATAACTTCCTTATCAAACATGTTCTAGTTTTTAAAATTCTTTGGCGAAAATTTAAAAAAAAATTGTTTTTCGAAATCTTTCAAAAATTTCATTCATAGTTCATTTTTTCAGGTCACTACACTTTAGAATAGAAAAATTGCGACCAATACCAGCATATATGTGACGTGTTAGTCTGAACTTAAGGTGATTATTTAAAATACTTAATACTCATAAAACATTTATTCTTAGTCATATTTCTCTGAAATTTTTTTCTAAAAGGTGTGTTTATTTGCGTAACTTTACGATTTTGACGAAATATAATATTTTTTGTTATAAAACCAAGGTACTCTAAATTTAATTGATCGGAGAATCGTTAAACTTGAAATTGAATGAAATTAAAATCCTAAATAAGACGTAAATTAGCAGATAAGCGGCACAATAAAACATCTTTCGACTACTGTAAGTCAAATTAAATTACAGAAGTGAGCCTCTAAAAACCCAAATTTTTTATAATTGTTTTAATAAAATTTATTTATGATGTTAATTATAAAAAATAATTCTAAAAATCTGAAATAAAATTGCAAAAACAACAAATTTAATTTTTTAGTACGTTTTAGTAATTTTGACGTATTTTTTATGTCTATGTGAAATTTGGAAGTATCTCTATAAATGATGTACTTTTCTTGTAGTTATTTTTATGTTTCTGTGAACTTTTGCACTATTGTGAACTAAAGAAAAACAATGATGCAGATTCTCATTATAGTCCAATATATCGTGTGTCTATTTTAATTTGACTAAAAAATTATAAAAACCAAAAAAATTGTATTTTCGAATGACCAGAAAATTTTTTAGTCAATACAAAAAAAAGTTAGAATACAATTTAAATTTACATTTCCAATCATGATAATTTTCCGCCTACGCAATTATTATTGTAAAAGATATTATTTTTCGACGAAAATGGTATAGGCTATACAATTTTCGTCGAAAATTCATATCTTTTACAATAAAAATGCGTAGGCGGAAAATAGCGTAGGCTAGAAAAAACTTATTTCTTAATTCCGCACATAATATTTAAAAAATCTTAATTTTTTAACCGCATCGGAAATTCCGATTCGGAATGATTTCAAAACTATGTCGTTTATATTCATACAGTGACTGTATCACAGTCCATTTTGTTTCCTGTTTAGTAGTGATAGTTGATGGGTTTGAGGGTTTTTATATTTTTCTTCATTAGTGTTGCGTAATAATGACAGAATTACAAGTTGAATTGTCGGGTAAGTTTTGCTCTAAAAAACTAAAAACTTTTTTCTTCAAAAATTTCAGAAAAATACGTATATATTTCATGCAGTCGAATTTCGTATGTTTTTTTGTACAGTATGTGACATACTGTATGTCCTTCTTATCTCTGAATTTTAAAGATTTTTATTCGGCCGATTAGAAATGAGATTGAACACAATCATATCTACATAATTCACCGCAGGCCAATCAAAATGTTCCAATTTTCATTAGGCAGAAATATTAAAAATGTGAAGGCGGAAAACCATGGCTGATAAAAATATTGTAACTTTATAAATTAATTTCTAGATTTTTAATGCTGCTTTGTTTTTGCATCTGATTTGAAAAATTAAGTACTAGTAATTGGTAACAAAGTGGTATGAATAATTTGACTACCATCAAAATCGTTCTTTGGAAATACTCGATGTACCTTTTTGAGGGCAAATCGAATCGAAAAACAATGTGAAATTTTTTTTTTAGTCGTCACGTGATCACAATATACTAATTTATTTGGAGTATTTAATAATTTGAAAGCAAACGGAAAACTAATAGTTATTTATTCGATGACACTCACGAGTAAAATCGACAGACTCTTTATAATTTTTTAGCATCGAACAGCTCGATTTTCGAAAAAAAACGAAAAATTAAAAGTAATTGATGCCCAATTGTCCCGAAAAATTATGGTGACCGTATTACCGCAACATATAAATTTATCAAATTTTCGCTTGAGAACTAGAGATATTTTCCCCACCCGGGCAATGACGACCTGTAAATTTACCTTTACATGTAAAAAAAAATAATAATCGCCAGTTTTTTTGTAATGTCTCTTGTAAAGATACAATCATCATTGTTATCATAAAAAATGTAAAACTGGCAATTTTTGAAGTTCATATTTGCTTTTTAAAGCATGCTATGTCTTGCTCTCATCAAATACAAAATAATGTTTGGTAACCCAGTAACAATCATTCATCATTAAAATTCGCCAGTTTTTTTCAAGTTGATTTTCTCCAGTTTTATCATCAACATAGCACCCTTATGCTATAATGTAAAAATGTTTTATTCTCTATCCAGTTATTAAATCAAATAAATTGTAAAAAAAATAATTGTTTCAAATTTGAGTCGTTGGATACTGGGTGAGTTCGGTTTGTATAATGACTCGCAAAACATACAATATTACGAAATGACATTCAAATAGAAATTACAAAAAAACTTAAAAATACAAAATAAACTTTTGATTAGTGGGCTAAACAAACTTTTTCAGCGCATTTTTTTGATTAAAAGTTGAAATTATACTGTGGCGGAATAAATTTGGTGAATAATAATTCGCTCGGGTAGAATGTTCTCGAAAACGTACCGCTGCGGTTTTGGTCTAGAAGGACATCTCAGACATGTCACATCTGATATTTTTTCATAATGTCCCAAGTTTTCAAAAAGCCCATGTGTTTATGGACATTTTTTCGAAAAAGATGTTTTATAAAATTTTTGTCTAAAAAATGAAATCCTTTTTTTTTGCTTTTCTTCTCTAATTTCTATTAATACACTAAAATACATTTTCAAATGCCAGGTTCAAAGACCATGAACATATATCGAATTATATACATTTATAGCTATGTTTTGCCTTGGACCGGACAAAATAAGGAATAAAAACAGATCGCTTCATAAATGATGAAAAAATTCGTCTATAAGGACAAAACGGCCAGTCTGAATTTTTTCATGGCGAAATCTTTAACATGGAAAATACAGCTTTTTCTCAATACTACTGGATATAATCTATCTCCTCCCTTGAAAGATTTTCAAAATGCCTCAAATGTCTGCAAAGTACTCCCCATAACATACCTCGAAGATAAAGGCTAGATTTTTTTGCAATTTCCTGCTAGAATCCAAAATATAATATTCAGAAAAATTATATCACGTGATGAGACTTAAAATACCATTTTGAAATTTTCAACTTAAATTCGTGAAAGTCAAAATATATTATACTCAAATTTTCTAAATTGGCCGCAACCACCGAATTCGATTTTTCAAATTCATTTTAGATTTCGATTTTGACGCAGACATCGTATAAAAATAAAAAAAAGTTTTCAGGACAAAAGTTTGAATTCCTAGGATACGTATTAGAAAAAATGTAAATTTTTTGCGAATAAATACAATTTTAGAACTTGTTAAAATATACGTTAGCTTTATTACTTATTAGTTAAATATTTACAGAATTCCTCGGGATTAAAACAGGTGAAAGAATTTTTAGAAGTTCTGATAACATCTTCATACATTCATAGGGTTAAAAAGAACAGAAGTTTGAAATATTGTTTTTATAAATTAGTGTTTTGAATCTTAATTAATTTCAGTAAGATAATAATTATTCCTGTATGTTAGAAAGTACATAATTTTTGAATAGACACGAAATTTTCAACACAAAAATCTACGTTAAAAAAATGTGATAAAAGTAATTACTTTGATCCCAATTTTGTTGGGGAAGGTAATTTTTTTTACACAGTTTTTGTTATTTTAAAATTGCTTTCAAACGCAAATACAGAATCCTATACAAATAAGCAAGAAAAATAATCACCGTCTAATTTTGTCATTTAAATGTAGGTTTTCATTTTGAAAAAGTCACGGCATTAGAAAACGTACGTATTTGTAAAATTAAAATTTTTTGATGCAAATCGTACGGAAAATGTTAGTTACACATTCTTGAAAATGCAATAATTGAAGATTGATAGTAATACATTTTAGGCAACCTTGGATTATATCGAAGATAATTCCGGACTCCGAACACACTCATTGCTCATATCCATCATGATGCCCGAGTAACTTAAATCTCTCATTTGCCTTTTAAAAGAAGAAGGATCAGAGATTTAAGTTACTCGGGCATCATGATCGATATGTTTCAAAGCATAACGTGACTGAATATTATGACGTATTTCATGTTTTGGAGCAAATCTACCAAAATAAGGAAGAAATCATTTTTTCTATAGCCATCAATTTGTTTGATGGACTACAAACCAGGATAAAGGCTTTAACTTCATTTTTTAAGGCCAACAATTGGGAAAAATGTTTTTGACAGACGTTTTTTAATTTTTTTTAACAAAACATTAACTTTCAAAAATGATATGATTTTTATTTAATAAATGTTATTTTTTTCGTTAGAAATTGTTCAGCATATTTTTAATTAATAAAAACCTGCCCAATAATTGGTCAAAAATATTTTTTCCCGAGAGGCTTTTAGATTTACTAAAATTTTCTATATCGAACATTTGCAAGAACGGGGTCAATTCTAGTTGCATATATATACAGTAATGTGATGAGAATATACTTGAACTTGAGACACAATGAAAAATCGAGTTTAGCAATTCCTACAAGAAGAATCTAGGACAAAAAAACTATATGAATAATCAGCGTGAATGCAAAGCGTTTTTCCGAGTTAAAAAAAATTCGTGCTTTTAAAAGCACGACCGATGTTTGCCTGGAAAAAATGATTTTTTGATGACAGAAATTAAGGGTAGCTAAATTAGTGAGCAAGCGGGCGCGCCGTGCGGGGAGTCGCGGTGTTCAAAATAACTAGAATTTTTTACATAGAAGTTTAGGAAGGCGATAAAAATTATGCTGTTGAAATAGACAAAAAAAGGACAGATAAGTGACTTTAAAAGGACGGGTAAAACTGGCTTGCTTGTTCGTAAATTTTGAATGGCGGTTCGATTAAAACAAAAGTTTGTTTTTTGAACGATATTTTTTTCAACATTTATGGTATTTTCTCCAGAAACGACTGTTTAAAGTCATTTTATCTGAAATAATACTTGATGGCCAAAGTTCTACAAGGCCATCAAGTATAATTTTAGATATTGTACGGAGAAAAAGGTACCTAGCCAATCGAAAATTCGCCTCATTTTTTTCAAATTTTCATTGGCAAATTCGGGTTTTCACCTGATATCCGTTAAAATTGGGTAAGATAAAAAATCAGCTGAAGACCATTTTCGTATTCTGAAAGATTTTTGAAAAACAATGAGATCAATTATGACATGAGTTAATATTATAAACCCTTTTTAGTCAGTTTATTCTGAAGAAAACGAAGGTTATTTATTTTGCAACAAAATTGTTTTTGCGACGTCTTGCCGTTTTAGTAATACGGTATTACGCAAGATTAAACGTAGGCAATTAGGGATATCGAAAGCTTTTGCCTTATCACAGTGTCGTTTACCTTCACGATAAAAATACACCTACACGAATTAGAAAATCTTTCGTGTTGTCATGTAAGGACTTTATGTTTTTTCCGTTTTGTCCATGCGAAGTAGCTCAAGAAAAGAATAACTCGAAAGAAAAAATTCGAAATATTAATACCCGCTACATTATTATGGTCTTCAAAAATAAAAATAATATTTGAACAATTAGAGGTTTTGTCCTTATAGACAAACACGAAAGTATTTATATTTTGAAATAATATATAATGAATTGTTACATGAAATTATTAAAATGGTATTAATTACTATAATATTTTATTAAAACAGACATATAAATTATTATAGATAAGTGCAAGATTCGGAACAGTGAGAAATAAGTTTTATATATAAAATAGTCATTTGTTTTTACAATATTTTTTAAATAAATATTGTAAAAACAAATGATTAAAAGTGAAATTATTTTTATAAAATTTAACACTTGATTTTTGACCAACGAATGAAATTTCAAAATTTTCTCCGGGATTACTTGCTGGGCCAGAAGTACATTTTAATTTTCCTAGTTCAAAATTAACTGTGAATTCTTGAAATGATTTATTTTTGAAGGAAGTAGAATAACAAATAATATAGTTTTCTCGGCAGTAGTAAATTTTACTTCCCTTTTTTAAGGAAAAATTTTCACTGCCAAAAATTAGAAATATTTAATTCGGGTCTGTTTTTAAGAACACTCAAATTTACTAGTTCGAAACTGGTTCATACGATATTTTTGAAATTTTGGGTCCTAATAAAAATTTCCAGGATACGATCCGGTGTAGAGCCAGTTTTTTCGATTTCCGGTAATTATTCGGTTTTTCGAAAAAAAAAACATAAAATGGTTCTGTAGCGAAAAGTACCTTTAAAAGTCGTAATATGGCCATAAAAACCAAAACGGTCGTAAATAGCAGTTCCGAACCATCTTGTTGATTTGAGGGTCTTAAAAAAGACCTCAGTAATAAAGCAGAAAAATTTGAATTTTTTTTTTCAAAAATCTAAAAATCGTTGATAGTGTGGTATGGGCGACGAAGTTGTTTGATAGTTTCGACTAATCGAGTTAATTTTGCGCCACCTATCGGCAATTCTACGCTGTTGATGACTACTAGGGAGGTTAATCGAGCCAATTATCCGCCGCTGGGGGTTAAATCCGGGATTTTCTACATTATTTAACCCGTAATTGACAGCAAAGTGAAAACCGTGGTTGACCGGTGAAGAAGGAAGCCGAGAAGGTGAAGAGAAAGAACGCCGTAATTGAATTGGCGTCGGTGACGATCTAGGAGTTAAGGGGTGTCTGGGGCGTGAAGGGGTTAACGGGCATGAGGGGATAACGGTCATGCCGCACGAGGGGGTTAACGCGCGTGAGCCTTGCATACTGGCATGTTGTTGCGATTGTAGAAACCGTTGTTGCGCAGATCGATGTGGCAGGTCTGAAAAATAAATTTAGTTTGCGAGTTTTTGTTAACCCTTGGAGGCTCCGGACTATTATCAAAAACACCTGTAGATTAAATAGAAATTGCAGGTTGCTTCTGAATGATTCATTTTATAGGAAATTTTTTTCTAAAACTGCTGCAGTTTCAAATTTTGTAGGTAAGGTTATTTTTTCGGAAAACACCTGTAGATTAAAGACCGAAAATTGCAGGTTATTTCTGAGGAAGTCACTTTTTAGAAAATTAAATTTTTAATCTTTTCCATTATTAATTTTTGTTCTTACGTCTCCCATTTCCCCACAAAAAAATGCGTAGGTTGAAGCAAAATTTGTAAATGTCACTTTTTAATAGGGTTAATAAAGCCAAAATGTAAATGAAATACTATTAAAGTTTAAGTCTATCCTTAATCTTGAGGACTAGAGTACAATAAAGTTCCAAGCACTTTACTTTTCCCGTAATAAGCTCTAAAAGTCGCACCACTTAAGTGACGTAGGAGCCTACAAGGGTTAAAAAATGAACATAAAAATTAATTTTTAAGAAAAAAAAATTTTAAAGAAAAGACAAAAAACATTATTGAACAAAAAAACATTTTCTAAGTATAAAAAACATTATTTTAAAAAACTTTAAAAATGAATTAAATACATTCGTAACAAATTTGTTACAATTTGTAACAAGAAAATTTTTGTTCAAAATAATTTGTCAAACGCTGCACAGTTATTTTTTGGCAGTCTATAGTTAAAATCATAATGTTAATTTGGAATAGAAAAAAAAGTGGAGGAGATAAAACTTTGAATTTTTTTTTACTGAGCCGTTTTTATTATTCTCTGGTAACTGATTGGGGGATATTTTTGCACGCAAACCATCGCCACGAACGTATTTCTCGTGGGTTTCTAAGTATTTCGAATGAAAAATAAGTATTTAGAAATCGAGCTTTTCGAAACAAAAAAGAACAAAGTTTATTTTTTTGATAAAGATCGATAATTGTTCTATAATGGAGTGAGGTGTTAGAAAAATTTTGTTCATCAAAATTTGTTTTGATATACTGATCGAAAAATTTCATAAATGCCATTTTTTTCAATTTTTTTGTATCGAAATTTTCTATTCTAGTCTAGTTACCACCTATTTTTGGGGTTTATATGTCTAAAAATAGGTGTAATATTACATGTTTTAAAATTAATGGTTATTTTTTCGGGAAAGTATTAAATCTTGAGAAAAAAATATTACCACAAAACACGCCATAAAATTTAGCAGAAATCTGTTCAATTTAACCTAGGTTAAACGTAGTCGTGTTCGATTCTGACCCAAAATCAAATGATGGGTGCGCTAGGTAAACACCTGCATGTTTAACTTATTAATGTATAAATTATACAGTATAATATTAGTGTTAATTTTACTCACAGCACACGTGAAACAGTTATCATGCCAAGATCCACCAAGAGCTTCTATATATTGATCTCCAGCTTCTACTCTCAAGGAACATCCTCTGCAAAAGGTAGCAAATAGCGAATTGTAGTCTATATACGGTTGTTAGAAAAATCACACGGTGAAAACACAATCATTAAAACGCAATTTTCTGGATGAAATTCCGAAAATTTATTAGAAATTGCCGCTAGAGAGTTAATTGCATTTTAACTATTTATGAAAAACTATGGTTAAAATGCAATTTTCTAGATATTTTTCTGATCAATTTGAATATTTTTTTCAAAATTGGCGCTTCAGAAATAATTGCATTTTAACATTTTTGAAAAAAAAATGGTTGAAACGTAATTTTCTAGATACGATTTTAAGAATATTAAGTAATTTTTCGAAAATGGCGCTAGAGAGTCAATTTCATTTTAACCATTTTTAAAAACAACAGGTAAATTAACATGTTTGACTTACCATCTACGCAATACGGCTGTTCATTTTGCCAGTGAAATATTCCATCTTGGAAGGTCTTGTTACATTTTACACAGACGAAACAGGTCATATGCCAAGTTTGGTTCAGGGCATGCATAACATCCTAAAATATTTTTAAGGAAAAATTTCTAGAGGAATTCGACAAAAATTATCCAAAAATAAAATATTTCGCACATTTTTTTCCCAAAATTCAGAGCTAGAGAGCTGTGATTATAAGCAAAATTTATAGCATAAGAAGTCCCGATAGTGAATTGCCATCAAAAAATTGCAAAAAAATGTCCACTTATACGTACAAAAATTCTGAGATACATAATTTTCCTGTCTCTATTTAAAATTCCCATCACATATTTATTGATAAGTTTTGATACAATATGACCAATATC
>SCLH01001743.1:129532-153507 GCA_004367855.1 Oikopleura vanhoeffeni
GTGTAATTATATGTTTGTAAAAAAAAATTTGAAATTTCGTTTAGTTGTGAAAATTAGAAAATACAGGGAATTCGTTCTATTTATATGAATTTCAAGATTCTTCAGCAAAAATGGTCTTTTCATATGAAAAATTCAATTTTTTTCGATCAATTACTACCAGCCTGAAGAAAGGGACTCGCGAATCTGCAACACTTAGCTTATCGGTTAGCCCATCGGTTGCAAATTACGGGAAGTTTCATTTGCGTCATGAACCGGAAATTGAATATATTTGGATTATTTATAATTTTTGTCATTTTAGTACGCTTACTTTCCACCCACGATCGCCTAATAAGTTCCCCGTAAATTTGCAACCGTAAGCGTATTACATTTTACTGAGCTATACTTTAGTATATTTTGAACGTTTTAAAATGTATTTCTTCAGATGTCAACGAAAGAATACGTGCGTATTTTCGTGCTAATAGATATGCATTAAATGCAACTGTCTGAGAGACATTAAATGCAAATGCCAGCTGTCTTAAAATCATCAAAAAATTGTAATTCATAAATTGCCCCTAATAACGTTCTCTCCTCAAATAGCCTTTTATTTGTTCGGATGCACGTAATAAAAAATGCAGAAGCTATTTATTTTTTTAAATGGACAGAAAAACAATAAATCTGACTAGTCCTGATACGAAAATATAAATAATAAATTGGTTCCAGTTAATGCGCAAATAGTATTCAAACTGAAAGAGACAAATGATCATGATATCATGACCAGAAAAACTTTTTAAAATTTTTGTCCTGGAAATCTACCTATATTTACTTATTACTATCCAAACACTTTAAATATTTACAATGAAATCTGTTTAATTTTATAAGTTAGAAAGTTTTGAAAACACGTGACAATTTGAGAAATCTTTAAAATCTAATAATTTTCCAAATTTTTATTATCACTGAAAAAGGTTGAAATTTTAAATAGTTAAATTAGCATTCTTTCTGAAATCCTTAAGGGGGTGGCATAAACCCGGGATCCTGGAAGAGTCATATAACTTAAGAAAATAGTTAAGTCAGTATACTTTCATGCTGATTATAGTTAGCTGAACCGATTTAAATATGTTTCAGCCTCTAATGATTCTTGTTTATCCATTTTAAGGAAAGATTTGAGTTCGAGTTTTCATCTTTGAAAAATCGTTAAAAAAATCAAAGCATTTATGAAAAGTTTCCGCATTTTTTGTCAAAATTTTTTTGCTTTTAATAACTGAAATCTGTGGGTTAAAAAACCAAAAAAATAGTCAGTTGTAACTTTTTTCATGATTTTCCTACATATTTTCTGACCGCTGTTTGAAAAATCATAAAATTTTTATTAATTTTTTATCGGATTTTTAGAAAAATTATGAAAATTTTCTCCAAATCAAGTCCAAAATTTTTTATTCGTAATTTTTTGAACTCCCCATAAAAAATTCATGTCAGAATCACATAATAATGTTTGGTTATTATCCAAAATCGCCTTATGTCAACTAATCGGTTAGGGTCGCCGATTATCATTTTGAAACTGTTGATGAAATTTTTTAAACACTTGACTGTTATCTGCAAGAAAAAGTGTTTTTGTCTTACTTTTTGCGCATTTTTACCCTTTTCATGAAAAAAAAACTTGATATTTAAGAAATACAATGTGCAGAATTTTAAGGTACCTTTTTGGCGGGAGTCACCCGAAATGACTGAAATTTATAAATATCGTTCTTAAAAAATTCTATAGTCGGTTGTAGTTGGAATGGATGTACCAGTGAAAAGTGTTTTTTTTTTTATTTTTACCATACTGGTTATGTTCTAGAAAATAAAATGTAAACGTTTTGCAAGTAATGAACACTTTTATTAAGAGATAAAATAAAAAAATAATTTCACATTTTTTTCTTTCAAATATTGCGTCTAAAAAAATGTACCAATTGCTGCGAACTTATGCCACCCCCCTTAATGTAACGCTTCACGACTGGTCTCTATTTTAGACCAATCTGACCACGTTAAAGCCCGTACCAATCAGCGATTTCGAAATTTTCAAAAACGTATTTTCCGTCACATTACTCAAAATCCCGAAAATTTCAGCAAAATCGGAGCAAATTTCGATTCGCATATTAGTAATACGGTGGTATTTGCGTATTAGTAATACGGTATTACGTCGGGGCTCAGAAGAAAAGGAAACAAGTTATAAAAATTCTGAAAACCCTGAAATGAAGATCTATCCCTCTGCTCCCGATCAAAAGTAAAGAAAAAATTATTTGAGCACCACAGCACCAAGTGGGTGTAGAGTTCTAGAACACTGATTTTGACTTCAATGTCTTTTATCTCGGAAACCGCTCAATGGAAATTGATAAAATTTTGTAAGAATTACGGTTTCTACTACATCGACAGTTATCGGGAATATTTTGCGAAAATTTCGATCGGACTTGTTCTAGAATTATGAAAAAAACGTAATTTTATGATATTTTAGAATTTGTAGCTCAATTTTCTCAAAAACGACTCGATACATTTTTTTTTTAAATTTTATATTAGTCGGAGTAACATGTCTTCTCAATTTCTAGTGGAAAACTTTTAACTTATTGGCAAATAACGTGGATAATTAGAGTGTTTCGATAAATTACGGCATAAAATTTGCAAGTAAAATTTAAATATACTTTGGTCATTTTCAAAAAGTGGCATAAAAAGTGTTGAATTTGTGCATGCAAAAATGTTTCCTGGTCAATTTCTCGCAATGTGGTGTAGGCTGTTCATAAAATCTCTGCTTAATAATGGTTGGTTTCTCTATTTGCAGGTAATTGAGTGTCAACTCAGATAATTGAATAGAAGAGAACCCAGTCATTGTTTTCTAATTGAAAAGAAAGAAAGGTCAAGGTCACCTGGTGGCCGTCACCATAAATATATTTCTTCTCTTCTGATTTTGTCTAACTAGGGAGTAAATAAGGATAATTTATTTTCCTTAGTCTCAATTATTAAATACTTTTCATTCTTCTCATTGGCTGAGAAAACGCCTACGTTTAGCTCAAGGTTTATTGCTTTTGAGACGGATTTTGTGGTGAGCAATTTCATTTTTTAAAACTTGTTCGAAATTGATTGCCAAAAAAGATATGCTGAATGAAAAAAATATCATAACCGAGAGGATTTGTCAGNTGAACCTGCTTAGAAGAGCCTAAATAGGCAACTAAAAGATCTATCAGGCTCAGGCTATTTGTCCGCTTTAATCGAACTTGCGGGAATTTATTAAGGAGTTTAAAGTTCAACTTTCATTCAATTGCACGAAAGAAAAAAAATCCGTCAACGATCAAGATGAACAAACGAAAAAAAAAGAAGCTTTAGAATCGCGAAAACATTTGCTGAAAGAACATCCCTCCGCTTAATTTCTACGATTCCGCCCCTAACGAAAAACAGCCTTCAGCTTTCTAAAAATCTCTACAGCTTACGAAATCGGAAAATATTTTCAAGAATTTTGGAAGCATAATCATCGCGCCGCTTTTCACTTCAAATATTTTTCCGGGTTAAAATCACTACAGAAGAAGAACTTTGCAGATATCACTCTCAATTCTTAAAATTCATTCAATATTTTTACTTATTCTTTCCGAATAATATTTTCTTTCCAATTTGGTTTCGAATAAAATGTAAAATAAGTATTTTTTCTGTTTAAAAATAAGTATCAAGTCTCAATCAACCTACGCAATTTGAAGGTGGTAACAAATTATATATTTAATCTGTTGTCAATCATACCTGAGCGAGGTAATATCATTTGTTTTGTCACAAATGGGTCCCCGCGGCGCTTTCAAAACGCTTTGCGCGCGTAGTGCAAAATGCTGTCGTCTCAAAAAATAAACCGCCGGAGTTGGGAAGCCCCCTTTCCCTAGATGGATCCACATTTTACCTGTAAAAATCACGAAAAATTGACCTTAAAATCGATTTTTTTTGAAAATTTTTCACTAACAAAAAATTCCTACGTCTTAAAATGACCAAGAATAATTCTCGTACCAAGATAGGTTAAAACATCGATACCCATTTTTTGAGTTTTTGAAATTTCTTATTTCAAATCGTCCTTTTGCGATTTAATATAATTTTTCCTCATTTTTCGAAAGATTCTAAATAAAAAATTAGATTCTTTAGGAAAAGTTTTGGTCTCACGACGCTTTAATATTGTAATTTATTGTGTTTCCAATAGTTATTTTTCCTCAATATCTTTTACTGCATCCCCGGTCAAGTACAGCCATTTGATTTGGTCAATGTACATGTAAATGGTCTGAATTGACACCTCAAAAGAAAAATGAGTGCCATAAAAGATTTCCTGTTCTTCTTGCTAATGCACATTTGTTTATTGTTTCCAAGTGAATAACATAAACTAAAAACTTTGATTAGTCCCCTGATGAGGATTGTTTCAAACCACCTTGACAATCAACTGAAAACCGGATCTGACACTGCTTCGTCATTAAAAGTACAATTTTCGCTTTTTTGGTCATTTTGAAAGATGAACAAAATATATATATTTCGCTCAATTGTGAATCGTGAGAATAATTTTTTCCCGAAGATATTTTTTTGTTGATTACAGCTTGATAACCCCAATCTTGAGGGCATGTCGAGTTCAAGAAATCTCACACTCTTTTTCAGTTTTTATTGATGTTTCTGGAGTTTGGAATTCCCGTTTATTTTTGCTCACAAGAAATAGAAGAAAAAAAATTCATTTTATTATTTGGTATTGTCTTTTCGATTTCAGATTAAAAAGTTTTGATGCACTTATCTGTCGAACAACTATACCTAGGAGTCTGAGGACATATTCAGGTTAATATTACGGTTCAGGTGAATATTCAGGATCAGGAAATTCCGTGAAATATCCAGGTTACGAGTCCTCGGCGATTTTATGATTAGGCCACAGGAATACAAGCAGATACTTGGTGGCCAGTAGGAAAACCATGCGTGCCCCCAGAAATAACCGATTCATGAGAAAATCCCATTAGAGGCTTTGAGAAAATATAACTTGGGAAAATTTTTTTAACAAAAAACATTTTAACAACAGAAAATTTAAAAAAAGTGTTTTTTTAGAAAAAGAAATTTCAGAAAAACCTTTGGCCAATTAAACTAACAGCAAGACATGGTATTATAACGCTATTAGCGTTTGGTGGTTTCTACTATTTAGTCAATTTCTATTCTCCAGCTTGTTAACAATAAAGTGGATTACCGACGCCTCAAGAGGACAGATCCGTATAATTTGAAAAATACGCAATATGACCATCCCCGATTGGGTTGATCTCTTCCCAAATCTGACAAATGAAAATAGGCCTATTCTGCAAATCCAAGTTTTGATCTGGTGCTAATATCCTGCGTTGGTTGTACCATTCAAATTTACTGGATCTGTCCTTGCTGAGAGTACGGTTATCCATAATTATGTCCAAAAACTGTTTTCATTATCCATATACAAGTAACTCTTAATGGAGGTTAATCATTTTCTACTTTAAACATCATTAAGTACGGTTTTTTTGAGAACTTAATGATCCTTTAAAACTTAATCAAGGCTTAATTCTCCATTAAGTATTTTTTGGAACTTAAATATATTTTTTTTCACTATTTATGGAAAAAAAGTATTTTTTTGTAACATTCAAATAGAAAAATATTCGATGAAAAAAAGGTATTTTTTTCTTCGTTAATTATCGAATTTTTTTTTGTAGTTTCCCAAAAATATTTCTATTTTTTATTCCAAAATTGAAATGAATGCCTATTTCAAGCTTTTCAGACATGGGCAACTGCCTTTTCGGCTTGATTTAGCACTTCCTTCCTTTACATTTTCAAAGCGTTCAATAAATGTTCGTTTGATTATTGTGTACACTTTCAGGCCGTCACTATATAATGCGCAAAAGCAAAATAATACTTAATGAATCTTATTTTATTTTTGTGTAACTTAATGATAAATTTAAGTCCGCCCTCTGGGGCGACTTTTAAGTTACTTAAAGTACACAAAATAAATAAAGTCATTAACGCCTTGTGGAGGCATTCATAAAAAAAAGTTCCGCCAAGGCACGCGAGAGCCAAATTGTGGCTCTACTTTGAATGTTTGTTTACAGAAAGCTTTACGGCAGTTGGAAGGTCAATTTTTTTTTGCATAAGGAAGTTGAGAGGTAATATTTTCGGAACCGACATTTTATATTCTAGAATTTCAATTTTTAGTTCAGAAAAAATAATAGTGAGAAAAGCCAGGTAATACCATATCACGTGGAAACACGGTCAAGTTGTCTTCACAAGTGACCTTCCGTTGAAAACGATGCACAAGTATCTTGGCGCTACGTCATCGTTTTTGTCCGCCTTTGATTTTATAATCTCATATATATAAAAGTTATTTATAAATAAGTCAAAAATTTTGATTGAAAAATCATAATTTTCGATATAAATGTTTATTTTCTCCCTATAAAAGCAGATTATTACATTTTTTTATATTATTTCCAAGTGAATATGGTAATGGAGTACAACTGTTGACAACTTTTGATTGCTAAATTCACTATTATAAATAGTTAAAATTTTTCATGCGAATACCTGAAGTTGAAAATTTAGAAATTTCACTTCCGAACAAAAATATCTTGCCCCTAGATACCATAAATTTTTATTTAAAATCTTATGCATGCACAAGACGCTTTCCTAAAACTGGCTCACCTCACATTTGTATTTTTATGTCTAGTTCTGGAATAATTTTTCAGAAAGTGAAACATAGGCGAAAAATCCTTACAAATAAACACCCGTGATTCTGGAACCAAACATTCGAAAAAAAATTTCAATTATTTTTTCGAACCGAATCAAAATTTTTTAATAATGTGTTTTTGAAGAAAAGTATTCTACGATCCCGTTTTTGCCTTTTTGAATGATTTTAGGTATGCTAGAGCCACAATTGTGGCTCTGTGCTCACAAGGGTTAAGCATTATTCTACTTTTGCACATCATTATGATGGCCGGTAACATAAATATCTTATTGCCTGTTAAAAAAATAGAGCATAAGATATTTTATGTTACGCCGGGCATTATTATGCGATATAAACAACTCCAAGATACGTAAACTTTGAATATAAAGGGGTGGGCGTCGTAATCTGGTACCTTCAACTCCCGCCTCATAATTAATTCTAAGGCAGTTGGGAAAAATCTGAGGATACTCGTTTATAGGTCTAAGCCTTCGCCTAAGGATTCCATATGCCTGCAAACTTAACATTGTTACATCAACAACCACCAAGGTTGGTGAGCCTATTCTAGAGCACTAAAACGGTTTTTCTCAAAATCGATCTTCTTTTAGACCCCACATACAAGCGTCTGAAAAATTTACACAGAGTACGTGAAGAAGTGAGGTTACTAATATGTTTGGAGCCATTTTTTTGAATTTCGCCCTGAATTTTCTAGAATCACTTTTGAAGCGCCGATTTTTCACAATTTTTTCGTAATTCAATAATCGATCTTCTTTTAAGACCCACATACAAAGGCCGTCTGAAAATTTAAACAGAGTACGGGAAGAGTGAGGTTACTGATAATGGTTGGAGCCATTTTTTTTGAATTCTCAACGCCTAGAATTCTAGAAAAATATGACTAATAAGTAAACCGGAAATGAAAGTTTCAAAAAAAAAAGTTTTCGTCTGAATCGGAACAAAGTACCACCACAATGGAAGCTGAGAATTTCACTGATGCAAAGTTGGCTTAACAGCTAATCAAAAATTTTTTTAACAATCAGCGTCAAATTCGATAATTTAGGTTTAACATTTTTGCTTAAAAATAATTGAAATTTCTAGAATTCGATTAAGACATTTCCGATAATTTTAATGTCCATGGCATCGTTTTTGCGGTGGGTCATATTCAACAATAAAAAATTCATGATCAATGGTAGAATACCGTTTTAATGCGGGTTAAAAGCAAAAAAAATATTCGAATTTTGAAAATTCTAGATTTTGTTTCTAATGTTTTGAAAAAAATAATTCCCACCATAGATTCTTGGGTCAAGCTTTAGTCCATAACCGATATTACATGTATCATAAAGTTATTCTATTAAAGGGCTCAAAAATTAGCGACGCCACCCCTAAAATTCAAAAAGGCAAAGCTATCTCTCCTCATAATTTTTTCATAATCTGTAATAATCAGTAGGACGATTGTAGAAATAAGGAATTCAAAAGTGAAAAAATGGGTACAATGTTTTTGATCACCTGAAATCTCAAAAAATGACCGAGAACCGATTTTTTTTGACAATTGTTCGAAAAACAAAAACCAATCCTAAGTCTTACAAAATGACCAAAAAAAATCTTCCACAAGATTGGTTCAGAAACAATCGATACCCTTTTCATTTATGAAATTCTTATTTCAAATGTATATTGTAAATTGTAGCAATAGTATAGTATATACTTTAAGTATATTGAGGGCCGAATCTAGTTTATCGTGAGTAGCTTCGATGATATCAAGTTGCTTGCATGAAAGGCATTAACTTGGCTGTGTTAAGATAATTTATTGAGAATTTATTACAAAAAGTATATTTTATGCACAATTAGTAGATAATTTAATTCTGATGTAATTCCTGTGGTAGGATTTAAAAGAAGAGTTTTTCAAAGTTTTTATGGTAAAATGTGTGATTTAGCAATAAACGTTTAACCCTCCGAACCATAGAAAAAAAAGTTCCGGCCGAGGCCGAGAGCCTTTCAGGAGCTCTAAACTTTGAGAGCTGTTTACAGAAAAACTCTTTATGAGATCAATCCTTCAATTTTTCTCTGTATGATCAAGTTGAAGAGTTTAATTTCGAAAAAAAAACATATTCTAGAATTTTAATGTTATATTCTAGAAAAAAACGTTTGAAAAGCAAGCTTAATTAAACCACGTGAATACTACTCATGGTAAGCTCCAGGAAATGTTGTTTACCTCAATAACTACGGAGTGTTCTTTCTACTCAATACTTTTGTCTGATTGAAGTATATCTGTTGATAATCAAAAGATATTTTGATAAGTTAAAATATTCATCCAAAAATCACGTTTTTTAGAAAAATTTGTTAGTTTTTCTCGATTTAATGAAATTATTTGATAATTTTTACAATATTGAGGGCTAAATATGATATAAGTACCACTCTGGCATGAATTTTTCACAAAATTAAATATTTTTCAAAAACATAACATTTTATCATACAATAATATCGAAATATGATATTTTGAATTCACTTCCAAGGTAAAATTTTTGCTCCAGATATGTCCAGAATGGCTAATTTGTGTTTAATTGTACTCAAAACACTTTCCTAAAACTGGCTTATTTTGAAAATTTTAAATTCCAGATTTTGGGTCAAAAATATTTTTTCGGAAGTAAGAACTTAAAAATCGCTTTTCAAATCAACTCGTGCATAGAAATTTGCACCTATATATCCAAAAAAATTTCAAAGTAATATTTTAGATTCACATTGTTGAATTTATAATGTACTCTGAAAAAAAAGTTTCTGCATCATTTTTGGCTGATTAAAAGTGGACTTGAGCCTTTCAAAAGCTCTAATGCGGCCATATGCCTCGGAGGGTTAAAAAGGCAAGAATGAACGTTTTTATATGGTAAAGAAATTCTTTAACACCTCCTCACTCATAAAGCGCATAAAAGCCATAAATAGAAGTTGAAGCTTCAAATCGCCCCAAACTCGATAATTTTTGAAAAATGGGTTAGGAAATAGGGTTAGGAAACTAGGGTTAGGAATAGGTTGTGGAATAGGGTTAGGAATAGGTTAGGAATAGGGTTAGGAATAGGGTTAGGATAGGTTAGGAAATAGGGTTAGGAATAGGGGTTAGGAATAGGGTTAGGAATAGGGTTAGGAATAGGGGTTACGGAATAGGTTAGGAAATAGGGTTAAGGAAATAGGTTTAGGAATAGGTTAGGATAGGGTAGGAATAGGGTTAGGGAATAGGGTTAGGAATAGGGTTTAGGACATAGGGTTAGGAAATAGGTTAAGGAATAGGGTAGGAATAGGGTTAGGAATAGGGTTAGGAATAGGGTAGGAATAGGGTTAGGAAAGGGTTAGGAATAGGTTAGGAATAGGGTTAGGAATAGGGTTAGGAATAGGGTTAGGAATAGGGTTAGGAATAGGGTTAGGAATAGGGTTAGGAATAGGGTTAGGAATAGGGTTAGAAAGGGTTGGAATAGGGTTAGGATAGAGGGTTAGGAATAGGTTTAGGAATAGGGTTAGAATAGGGTTTAGAATAGGGTTAGAATAGGGTTAGGATAGGGTTAGGAAATAGGGTTAGGAATAAGGGTTAGGAAAATAGGGTTAGGAAAGGGTTAGGTAAATTCGTGCTCAGTGTTCACTGCGAAAACTGTTTTCGAAAAGTTAGTTAGGAAAATTGTTTCAAGAGGCCACCTCAATCGATAACCTCTCAAATTGATATTAATTGGTTGTTACCTTTTATAATATTACAGACATTTATTTTTAAAATGTCATAAGTTTGTGAAATTCAACTGTCGGGAAAAAACGCTCTGAGCTTAACTTTTTTCCCGCATTTCATATGCGGGGAAAACCGACATGCGGGAAAAAAAAACTTTTTTTTTTGTTTTCCCGTATGCGGGAACAAACGCTCGTCAGATCGAATTTTTTTCCCGCCATGAAAATGCGGGAAAAAGACGCCCCGCAGCCGCTTTTAAGGGGTACTCAACGGTTTTTGCGATTTTAGATCGGGGCTAAGAAGAAAAACGAAACAAGTTATAGAAATTCTGAAAAGCCTAAAATGAAGATCTATCCTTTTGCTCCGACAAAAGTAAAAAACAGAGTTTTTTGAGCACCACAGCACCAAAGTGGGAGTAGAGTTCTAGAACACTGATTTTTGACTTCAATGTCTTTTTCTCGGAAACGGCTTAATGGAAATTGATTACACTTTGTAAGAATAACAATCTACTACTAGTTGAACAGTTATCGAAATTTTTGCCAAAAATTTCGATCGGACTTGTTCTAGAATAATGAAAAACGCGTAATTTCATTATGATATTTTTAGAATTTGTAGCTCAGTTTTTCCTCAAAAACGACTCGATACAATTTTTTTTAAAAATTTGTATTATTCGGAGAAATAATGTCTTCTCAATTTCTAGTGGAAACTTTTCTTCAAAGCATGCTCCTATTATAGAAAATTGCAGATTAATTCAGCGCGGAAGTCAATTTTCATCGTAATTGAGTTGAAAGTACCTCAAATGAAAGCTTCATAGTCTACTGAACAAAAAAACTGCTTACGTAGTTGAAATTTTGATTCGCCTTATATTCTAGAATCAAGAAATGTGAAAATTCCAACTGAAACGAAATTTTCTCGAAAAACGACTCGATACAATTTTTTTTTTAAAATTTGATATAAGACGTGGAAATATGTCTACTCAATTTCCAGTGAAACAAATTTGTTTTTTAATCATTGCTCCTATTAATAGAATAATTGGCCATTTTAGTTAACCGAAGTCAATTTTTTGAGTTTCTAGAAATTTATTCCATCCGATTGTAAACAAAATTAACCCTGAAATTGAAGCCACTGCAAAACTGAAGTAAAAGTTTGGCAACTCATTTTACATTATTTTAGAATTTTTCATTAAAATGACGTTATGTATTTTTCCCAAAAAAATACTTAGAAAAATCTGAAAAAACCTGAAAATTAAAAAACCGTGTGAGTACCCCCTAAAATAATCCCAAAAAGTTTGCCCTTTTTTAGTGCTTTCACACTTTAAAATGTTAAACAATAAGGGGTTTAACTATGCAAGAAGTATTGTTTATTGCAGGACCAAATTTTCTAAATTACGCAAATGAACTAGCCCAAAATAAACTTGATGGGAGTTGCTTCGTCAAATTCCCACGAAACACATCGAAAAAAATAATTTTTCATGGTCCACGTGAGAAAATTTTCGAAACAAAAATGTGCTTCGATTTTTTCGAAAAGTTCAACAGAACGTCAGAGAACGGGTCTATAAATGGAAACGATGCCGCGATGAATACTCATGGATGAGAATAGGTTTTAAATCCATAACAAATTTAAAACTTCAGGAATTCATTCAAATCGTCATTACATTTGCCCTTTGGGCCAAAGCTGCGTGTGTTGCCCATTGGCATCATTTCAAGCCCATTTGGCATCAATTGGATCAAAAGTGTTGCCCATTGGTCACTTGTTGCCCATTGGTCTCACCCTGTTATAATATCGTCAAATCTTGACTAAATATAAAAAACTATTGCCCTCAGTGAGGGTCGAACTTCAACGACTTCAGATTATGAGACTGACGCTCTAACCACTGAGCCACAAGGCAACTGAAAATTAGACTAATTAATTTTATTTAAAATAAAATTGTCTGACAAATCCTCCTCGGTTATGATAATTTTTTTCATTCAGCATATCAGTTTTTTATATTTAGTCAAGATTTGACGATATTATACAGATTTGACGATATGTACAGTGGTTGAGACCAATGGGCAACACTTTTGATCCAAATTGATGCCAAAATTGGGCTTGAATGATGCCAATGGGCAACACACGAGCTTTTGGCCAAAAGGGTAAATGTAATGACGATTTGAATGAATTCCTGAAGTTAAAATTCGTTGTGGATTTAAAACCTATCTCATCCATGAGTATTCAGAATGAAATTATCTACTAATGTGATAAAATATACTTTTTGTAATAATTATCAATAAAATTATCTTACGACAGCCAAAGTTATGCCTTTCATGCAAGCAACTGATATCATCGAAGCTACTCACGATCAACTAGATTCGGCCTCATATACTAAAGTATATATATCGCTAGAACTGGATCACATTTACCTGTAAAATCACGAAAAATTGACCTTAAAATCGATTTTTTTTTGAAAATTTTTCATAAAAAAAAAAAATCCTAGGTCTTAAAATGGCCAGAAAAAAATTCTCTACAAGATAGGTTAAAAACATCGATACCCATTTTTGAGTTTTGAAATTTCTTATTTCAAATCGTCATTGTACAATTTACAATATTTATATACAATTTGAAATAAGGAATTTCATAAATGAAAATGGGTATCGATGTTTCTGACCAATCTTGTGGAGTTTTTTTTTGGTCATTTTAAGACTTAGGATTGTTTTTGTTTTTCGAAAAATTGTCAAAAAAAATCGGTTCTCGGTCATTTTTTTGAGATTTTCCAGGTGATCAAAAACATTGATACCCATTTTTCACTTTTGAAATTCCTTATTTCAAATCGTCCTACTGATTATAGACATTATGAAAAAATTATGAGGAGATAGCTTTTCCTTTTTGAATTTAAGGTGGTGGGCGTCGTAATTTTTTGAGCCCTTAATAGAATTAATTTATGATACATTAATATCGGTTATGACTAAAGTTGACCCAAGGAATCTCATGGTGGCAATTATTTTTTTCAAAACAATCTAGAACAAAATCTAGAATTTTCAAAATTCGAATATTTTTTTGCTTTAACCCGCATAAAACCGGTATTCTACCATGATATGAACATTTTTTNCATTAAAATTATCGGAAATGACTTAATCGAATTTTAGAAATTTCAATTATTTTTAAGCCAAAATATTAGACCAATTTGGTGGGACTTTTGTTCCGATCAGACAAACTTTTTTTTCGAACTTTTCATTACCGGTTTACTTATAGTCATATTTCTAAAATTTCAGGGTGAAATTCAAAAATCCGAGCCAAACATATTGACGACACTATATTCATCTACCTAAATCGAAAAAACGGTCATATTCTGAACATCCGTCTAGGATAAGTATCACTTTGAAGACGAAAAATTGTAAAAATCGGCGTTCAAAATTGATTCTAGAAAATTCAAGAGCGAAATTCAAAAAAATGGCTTAAACATATTAGTAATCTCACTCTTCCCGTACTCTGTGTAAATTTCAGACGCTTTGTATGTGGGGTCTTAAAAAAGATAGATTTTGAAAAAACCGTTTAGTGCTCTAGAATAGACTCACCACCTGGTGGTGTGATTTAACAAGATTGACTTTGAGATGTGTAATCGTTAGACGAAGGTTAAATCTACAAACGAGTGTCCTCATAATTTTCACAACTGCCCTAGATTTGTTCTGAGGCGTGATTGAAAGGTACCAGAGTACGACACCTACCCCCTTAAACCCAAAATTATATAGAGAATCTTTGGCAAGATGAAATTTTGNAGTAACCTCACTCTTCCCGTACTCTGTGTAAATTTTCAGACGCTTTGTATGTGGGGTCTAAAAGAAGATCGATTTTGAAAAAACCGTTTAGTGCTCTAGAATAGACTCACCACCTGGTGGTGTGATGTAACAATGTTAAGTTTGAGATATGGAATCGTTAGGCGAAGGCTAGGCCTATAAACGAGTATCCTCAGATTTTTCCCAACTGCCTTAGAATTATTATGATGAGGGATTGAAAGGTACCAGATTACGACGCCCACCCCCTTAATATTCAAAGTTTACGTATCTTGGAGTGTTTATATCAATAATAATGCCCGGGTAACATAAATATCTTATTCCCTATTCTTTTAACAGGCAAATAAGATATTTATGTTACCCGGGCATCATAATGGATATAAAAACAGTTTGGACATAATATGGATAACCGACTCTCAGAGGACAGATCCAGTACATTTGAATGGTACAACCAACGCAGGATATTAGCACCAGATCAAAACCTTGGATTGCAGAATAGGCCTATTTCATTTGTCAGATTTGGAAGAGATCAACCAATCGGATGGTCATATTAAGTATTTTTCAAATATACTGGATCTGTCCTCTGAGGGTCGGTAATCCATTTATTTGTTAACAAGCTGGAGAATAGAAATTGACTAAATAGTAGAAACCACCAAACGCTAATAGCGTATAATACCATGTGTTATAGTTTGTGTTAGTTAATTGGCAAGGTTTTTTCTGAAATTTTTTTTTTCTAAAAAACACTTTTTTTAATTTTCTGTTGTTAAAATGTTTTTTGTTAAAAAAAATTTTCCCAAGTTAATTTTCTCAATAGCCTCAAAATGGATTTCTCATGAATCGGTTATGTCTGTGGGGGCACGCAGGTTTACCTACTGGCACCAAGTATTTGCTTTATTCCTGTGGCCTAATCATAAAATCGCGAGGACTCTAACCTGAATATTCACCGGAATGTTTCCTGATCCTGAATATTCACCTGAACCGTAATATTAACCTGAATATGTCCTCAGACTCCTAGGATAGTTTTCGAAGTAAGTGGCATCAAAACTTTTAGATTGAATCGAAAGACAAACCAAAATAATAAAATGAATTTTTTACTTCTATTTCTTGTGAGCAAAATAAACGGAATTCCAACTCCAGAAACAATCAAGAAAACTGAAAAACAGTGTGAGATTTTTGAACTCGAATGCGCTCAAGATGGGTTATCAGCTGTAATCAACAAAAATATCTCAGGAAAAAATATTCTCCGATTCACAATTTGAGCGAAATATATATTTGTCATCTTTCAAAAATGGAGAAAAAAGCGAAAATTGTACTTTTAATGACGAAGGCAGTGTCAAGATCGGTTTCAGTGATTGTCAAGGTGTTTGGAAACAATCTCAATCAGACTATCAAAGTTTTATAGTTTATGTTATTCATGAAACAATAACAAATTGCATTATGCAAGAAACAGAAATCTCTATCTCCCGCCAGGCTGATCTATTCTAAATGAGCAAAAACAGTTTTTTGGCCTTATTTGAGTGCTCGGTAAAAATACTATCTCTCCCTGGACTTTTGCGGCAGAACCTAAACTGTATTTTACATCCTAAGGGTTGTGGGTATATTTTATATTGCTGGGGAAAATACCTCTTCCTCCAACTGACTGGAAGCGTCATAACGAGCTAAGAATATGAGAAAAAAAATACTGGACTAAACCTCGCTCTTATCAACTGCAAGTACAATTTTTTATTCTCTAAAGGGGACTCACACAGTGCCTACGAAAAACCGGGGTAAAATATGTTCTCATTTACAAATTTGCATACTCACAATTTCTTTAATTGATCCCATATGTTTCGAAAGTACACGTCTTCAAATAATGACCAGCATGTCCGGTTATAAAACTAATCTCCTTCCGATTTTTTACGGTAAAAATGAAATTCGACATCTCTTTATGAAAATCTGATTTAATCTCGGCATTTTTATCAAAAATGAATAAACAAAATTAGAAATCGTATAAATGTTGCCATACATTCACAAAGAATAGTTTCGAAAAATAATATTCTCTGTTTTTTTATAAGATAATAAGTTCAGCTGAAATTATTTACAAGTAGTATGGGTTGTTTATTTATGGGTTTGTCTTGCATGTCGCCTACGCATGACTAAAAAAACGTTAATTTGTTGATTCAAATCTGATTGGTTGATCTGAATTCAGAAAAATAGAAATCTTTCTTCATCTCTTTCATTTATACACCCACATCCCCTTAGAATACGCGCAAACCCCAAAGTCACAATTTTGCAGTTTGTATCTCGATTCTTTTTTGGGGAAACCGCGATTCAAATTCTCAAAATTCCCAAATTTGAAAGACAATCACAGTGAATATGTCTCAAAATCCGATAACTACTTCTTTTTATGAACAAATCAATAAAACGAACATCTGATCATAATTATTCTTTGTCCTATATCCCCTATCACACTTTTGTATTCCCCCTGCTTAGGAAACGTAGTGTGTTTTTAAGTAGTATGCCGGAAATTACAAAATTCGTAATAGGGTTTTAAGAAAAAAACTTTAAATAAAAAATAATCTGGAAATTTCATGTTCCGATCTTTAAATAGCGCCAGCTACTCCTCCTTAATACAAAAACATAGAACTAAGTAGAACTTACATACTAAGACAATTATACAAATTACACGGGCGTCGAGCTGTGCTTAATTTCTCAAATTGAGAATTATTTAAACCATATTTTTTCGTGTTCAAAATTTCGAACACAATTTTCACTGAAATTATAGGAAAAAATATGCCTTTAAACTTCCTACTCTCGACTTGAAAAGGCTCCCATTAATAAAAATGAGACATAATTTATATTTAACATCAAAAAAGATCAATTAAATAAATAAAATAAAAAAAAGGCTTATTCTCGCCACCATGTAGTTAAATTTTAAAATTAATTTAAACTCTTTTAATTTGAAAAGCCTCAACGACAAATTTTATTTTCCGGAAGCCAGTACAGAAGTGAATATATACAGTTTTTTCACGAAGTGAACTCGACAGTGTTGAAAATCAGCATATTCTACAAGGTTTATATTAGAGGGCCTCCACTTTTGAAAAAAGCGCAGATAATAAATTTTTCCGATTATCAATAAAATTAATCTTTTGTCTAACCAAGAACTCTTTTACTAGAACTAGAAAGACTTTCACTTTGACATTTAGTATTTTCCTCATTTTCCAAAGATTCTAATGAAAATTTAGATCTTTAGGAAAAGTTTGTCTCACACGTTATGTTTTTAGATGTTTTATTATTTCCTCATAGTTTCTATTTTTCATGCATCCTCATCATCATTTGTGGTCAATGTAAATGTAAATGGTCTGAATTGACACTCAAAGAAAATGGGTCCATAAAAGAGATTTCTGTTTCTTGCACATGTTTCATGATTTACATAAACTATAAAACTTTGATAGTCCGATTCAGATTTTCTCCAAACACCTTGACAATCACCGAAACCGATCTTGACACTGCCTTTCATTAAAAGTACAATTTTCGCTTTTTCTCCATTTTTGAGAGATGACAAATATATATCGTCAAATTTGAACCCGAAGAATATTTTTCTGAAGACAGTTTTGTCGATAATAGCTGATAAGCCATCTAAAGCGCATTCGATTTTAAAAATCTCACACTTGATTGGTTCTGATTGGCATTCCTCATTTTGCTCACAAAAATAGAAGAAAAAAATTCATTTTATTATTTTGGTTTGTCTTCTTAATTCATATAAAAGTTTTGATCCACTTACTTCGAAAACTCTCTTTATCTAGGACTTTCCTAGGGTCTATAGGAGTCTAGGAGTACATATTCACTTAAATCACTGTTCAGATTTTTTAGGTGAATATTCAGGATTATGAAACATTCCGGTGAATATTCAGATGTTAGGGTCCGCGCGATTTTACGATTAGCCCACAGGAATAAAACAGATACTCTTGTGCCAGTAGGAACGGGTCGGCTCAAACGCCAGCATTTGTCATTTCGCCAGCTACCACACTGCTACCGCACACCGCTACTATACCTTCAGAAACGATACTCGCACCATTGAGCCGCTAATACTATTTTAAGTACGGAAGGTAAGAAGTACTATAAACTCCAGAAAGTATAACTTCGAATAAATTAAAATATATTTGAAAATAATAAAGTATAAAATACAGTATTATCAATAATGTTCAATAATTTATATATATTTTTTTCTAAATTTAGAGAACTTTATTTCTTTTCTAAATTTACTCCCGTAGTGTCTTTTTTGCGCCATTCAATGTGCAATGACCTTTAATCGACATTTTAGACCTTATTCATGTTAATGAATCAAATTTACAAAGTGAATCGATCGCACTATATTGAATAAATTGACGTTTGTGCGTTTTTTTTTTCAAAAATTTTTACGTATTACAGTACTTAGTTTTTGCAAAAAATTTTATCTATCAAACAAAAAGCTTTGATTCTAGATTTGTTTCCATAACCATAGCCAAGTGATCAGGTGACCGCTTATATAAAGTAATAAGTTGGCCAAAATATACTGTTTTTTTCAAAAATTACTTAAATCAATTTGAAAGATAAAGTGGTTATTAGAGTTTTTAGCTTTCTCTTCTACACAAAGACCAAAAACGATTCTACTGCCTTCAACATTACGCCGGAAATATTTTTTGCCAACTAAAACACATATTTAAGAGTTTTAACAATAATAATTATTTCCCAACACGTCACTTGATCTTTTTCGAGACAATAAAGCATGTATCACTCCTGACATTATTATCAAACCTTATTTTGACTTATTTCGTCCACTGACTTCTATTCGACTTTATGTAATGAGAAATGCTAAAACGTTTCTAAGTTGACCCTCAATTTTTCTTACTAATTTGCATACTTTTTTATACTACTTATATGCCTTCTTTCAAAATACTCAAATCACGGTGAAAGACCCCAAGAAATCCTCAGAATTTTCTAAAGACACTCATTATAGCATTTTAAATTGTCTCGGCTTAAATAGGCATTTCTAGCAGCAAACTTCCGAACTGCATTACATGCATATTCGTAGCGAAAAGAAGAAGATTGATAAATAATGTTCGATATGCGCGAAGAATAATCCAGTTTAAAGAATATATTTACATGAGATATTGTGAGACAAACATTCCATTTATTTTTGCAGATGCAATACCCAAATTCGTGGCGCGTTTAATATTGAGATGAAAATTCAATAACTCTAAAGTCCGTGTTATTTATGCACTTGTTTCTGAGAATCGGATAATGATAGATTTTTAATTTTCTTTTCACATTTGATAACTTTTTATATAACTTTTTAACAAATTGTTTCATAGACTATCAGAATTCTTGTTGATTAATATGATTATCATTGAAAAAAACTATGATCGTATAATTCGATGTTCGGTTATAATGCTCAATTCAAGCGCTGCGCATCGAATGGCGCACAACACTTCACGTCAGAGATTGATCGCCACTAGCGGAGTTAACATCATTTCTATTACTATTTATAAAAAAATATACTTATATTTTATTTGAATTTTAATGAAATTTAATATTGTAATTAAGTAATTGTTTTTAATAAATTAGTTCCAGCCAGTTATCAACTCGCTTGTCACCGTCTCCGGTGGGAATCGACAAGTAGAAAACCTGCGCGCCCAAAAAGCCATTCATAATTGCTATTGAAAATAACTCTGGGACTATTTATTAACTCCCACATGATCTTTCATGGTCACGCGGAACCATTGTACGCCTTTTTCTATCATTATTTAACTTCAAGTCTATGAACCTTTTTATAGAATAGTTACGACGATTAACAAAAAAACATTTTACGCATAAAAATTACAAAAACCAATTTTTTCTTAAACAAAAACCTATATATAAAAAAAATTATTTACAATACCCCTGGCAATAACTGACACAAACAATCTTGATATCGTTGCTTAATCTGATCATATCGATTGACGGTCTCCTGGCACACATAAGCTACGTTTTACCAATAATCTTTATATAATTTGATTTGGGAATGACTCATTCCCATTTAAGTTTTTAATAGCGAAACTAAGACAAATATTCAAGTGAATATAATAAAAAAAATTAGTCCGAATCTGCATTTTTTCGGTTTTTCTGAGCATTTTAATTATTTTTTGATAGTTGTGCTCAGTTTGAGCAACCTAAGACATAAGTGGCCTCGGTGCATTTTGACAGATTTTCACTTTTTCAATTTCTTTTTGCTTGATGGAAAACTTTTCAATTCTATATTTTTGGATAAACTTTTCACAACCCACAATTTCACTTTGAGCTACTTTTTCTTAATCTGAATTCTTCAGATTTATCTTTTACTTTATAATCGTCTTTTTGAAAACACTCAAAAAAACTCGCGTTTGTGAGTTACGTGTTCAATTACAGTAGAATTTATTTCCTATTTTTATTAACTAGAGCTTAAAATACGGTCTGTCCGCCGTTGAAAATTATTAAAGGTAAATTCAAACGATTTTTAATCAAAATCAAAAAAGTTTAAATTTTGAAAAACGAATTTAGCACACTCGATATAAATATTTTTTTCATGAGCTTAATGAAATAAATTTCAAAACTTAGGACAGTCTGGCTTACAATGAGCAAGTCTCTGTGAAACTATTTTTATTTACTACTTGACTGCAGAGGCTCTACTTTATTTTCGCAACCATTCATTCAAAAAAGTATGATTCAGAGTATAAACCAAGCGCGAAGAAACAAAACGAAACAATATTTAAATATAGCTGAAAGTACCATTACCTATATATTCTTCAGCTAGTATTCCAAAAAAAAGTTGGAAATTTATTGAACAAGAAAAATTTCTCAAATATTTCTCATAATGAGTGTTGACCAAAAATCACTAACCATTCATAATGTTTTTCTAAGAGCATATAAAAAATCTGCGTTGGTCACCTATGTCGAAGTCTAAAGGTAGCCATTTTGCTAGAGTTTTTTTCGCATTGATTTAAACAAATATAGAAAAAAATTAACAAAAATAAGGGCATTTTTTATTATGTGGAACTTTTTATCCAAATTTCTCATAATTGTTCGAATTCGATAAAAGGTTTAAATTCGAACTCCAAAAATTTTCTTTAAAAAGCCATAATGCAAATAATCGTACCAAAATTGCCGATTATGAATCATCACTTTGAATGGTATATTCGGAAATATATCAATCCAGTGAAAAGTTTTCTCAAGATCCTATATCCCTTTAATCACTTTTGGTTAAATGCTAGACCACAACGTAAAATCACACGTTAAAAGAGGTATGGTACGCATTTAACCCAAAAAGTAGTCAAAGGTATCATATCTTCAAATGCACAGCCTTAATCGAGGGTCGCTTCCAAAGCTGCATTACAGCTTGAATTGGTTATTAAATGATGACTAATAAAAATAGCTTTATGTGCCAGTAGCTCCGTAATCGATATATGGAGTTTGAACTAGTATTTGAAATTTCAATTTTCATTATATATTTTTTGTTTAGAATTAAAAAAATATTATGTATGCTACCATTACCACGAGTCCGTAATCAAACATAACAATACTTTTTGAATAATTCAATTGCTGACTATTCTTCAGCTTGTCAACAATATATGTTCCAAACTTTATTTATATTAAATTCCTCCCTAGGATACGCAAACTTTTCAAAACGAACCAATCTCCTCATAATTATTTTCATGTAATCTGTAGGCCTATCTTAATTGGAGCGTTTTTCTCATAAGTGCTAATAAAATGTTTTCTCAAATTACGCAAAAAACCACCGATTTCAGATATCAGTATTACATGAACTGTAGTCGGAAACTCCTTTTTTTCTACGGCAATTCTCATTTTTCATCGGCTCAAAGTAATTTCAGGAAACATTAAAGAGAAATTAGATCTATTCAAGCCAAAATTTATAATTTTTGTGTTAAATTGAAATTAACTTGATATTCCCGATTTGGTTTAGATCCCGGCCCTGTTGTAATAGCTGGCGAACTAGCTCAACTCATCTATAATTTTGCCACTACGTTACCACACAGGGCACGTATTATTAACCAACTGTAAAGGGAATATTTACTTAATTTTGAACAACGAAAAAATTTCAAATTTTGTTGTTGTTGTTTTCTCTGTTAAAACAAACATCCGCCAGTGCAGGTTCATCCATAATATCTGGCATTTTAATTTCTTGCCTTCTGCTTGCAACAACAACGTTCGATGTCATTATATTTAAAATCCTATTCTTTAACAAGAATCTGCAAATATCCCTATATCACTTTTTATTAGAATGCGTTATCCACTACCCTTCTTAACGGGGTGTGACTTTAACTTTTGGCACGCATTTAACCAAAAATTATAAAGATTATAACTCTTCTAACAATTTATAGTATTAAGGCAATCGTTTTTGCACTTTCCACATCATTTTGATTCATATTTATCTGTTTGATAAAATATTAAAAATCCCTAAAAAATCCCATAAAAAAAGGTTCAAACAAAACTTAAACTTCCAGGCACATCGAAAGAAAATTATTTTTTTCATGAGGTGATAACAATATATTTAAACGGTCATCACCTTATCAATCTTGGACAAGTTTCAATGCAAATAAAATTTTTAATTCTGATTAAAAGGGCTTCGCATGGATTTTTCAACCGATAGTTTCATTCAAAAATTATGATTAGGTGATGGAACAAGATGCAAGAAAACAAACGAGGATATATTTTAAAACAATATAACAGTCAGCATTCCCAATATTCTCTAGCGGTTTTCAAAAAAGTTAGTTTGAAAAAAATTCAAACCAGAAATGAAGAAAAATTTCAAATCATTTCCACTAGTTTCAAACAAAATCTCCAAAACATTGTCATATATGTTTTCAAATAGTCATAGAAAAATATTGTCACCCTAATTGCGAACAGTAAAGTGACCTTTTGAAGAGTGTTTTCATTGATTGACCAAATAATGAAAAATAGTGGGGGAACAAGGACAATAAGCATTTTTATTGCCCGATGTTCCGACTCTTTTACCAAAAAACTTTCTCATAATTTGTCGAATTCGAAAAGTTAATTCGAACTTCAAAATTTTCTAAAAAGCTAATATCGAAAATCTCGTATTACAAAAGTTCTGGATATGAAACATACCTTTGATGGTATATTCAAGATATAAAAACCCAGTTAAAGTTTTCTTCCATCCAACAGCCACATATCCTATTGTCAAAATGCACCACCTCCCTAAAAATATTTCATGAGACTATTACAAATACCTTGATACGTAGGAAAAAATTAATAATAAACGCCCGCCGCCAGAAGTGTTCATTCAATCCCAATTTTTTGCATGCCTTTATTTCACTGTGAATATATCAAAAGACTCAAATTAAGACGTTATGCTGACATTTATTTTTTATACAGTTGAAGTATAGCTGTTATGGCTGTAAAAATATAAGAATTAATAATCAGGTTGAGAAATTATTTTAAGAAGAGTCAAGCAATAAGGCCCTTTAAATATCATTAAATTAAAGTTTACCTCTATTAAATAACATTTTTTGCAAGATTTTTACTCGACTTCGTTTCCAACTAATCATAATTTAGTAATTCTGCGTCAAATGATTGCAATCAGGACGATTTCATAAATTCTACGATTGCTGTTAATATTAATCACTTGAGTAATTCATTCGAACACCTATTTTATCAAATTGAGATAATTTATGACGTCACGTTTGAAACCGACGTCAAAGTATATCTTCACTATATCAAATGACTTGTTCAATGGTTCCAAAAAAATCTGAGTTTTAGCTTCAATTTGACGATTCTATTTTAACAGTTTCGGATACCACCTTCACCACCAACCTTCTGGTAACCGCGGTGT
>SCLH01001744.1:0-10399 GCA_004367855.1 Oikopleura vanhoeffeni
GATTTAAAAATTTTTTGCAAAAAATAAGTACTGTAAAAATTTTTGACCAGTATAAAATTTTTAAATACCGAATGTGTTTTAGCTTTTGGGGTTTTCTCCAGGGAGATTGAAACGCCTTTTAAATTAACTAACCAAGTCGCGCTCTGATTGGTTAAGCGTGAATCTCCTCGGGGAACGTCCCAAAAGCTAAAAGACATTGGGTATTAAGTGCCAAATGGCACTTATCGAGTGTACCACCGAGCGTTAAAAATTTCATCGATAGTTTAAAAATGAAAATCGCGCGACCAACTCATTAGTTGNCATACGGATATTTAATAGATACCAAAACATTTACTATGTGATTCTGCCTGTTTTTTCATGGAGAGTTCAAAAAACCACTAGTAAAAAATTTTCGACTTGATTTGCGGAAAGTTTTTATAATTTTTCTAAAAAAGTCGACAAAAAATGACATATAAACATATTATGATTTTTCAAACAACAGTCAGAAAATATGTAGACATGCATGAAAAAAATTAAAGTGGCTATTTTTTTAGTTTTTATTCATTAATTTCAAAAAAACGATCAGAAAAAAATTTATTTGGACAAAAATGCGGAAATTTTCATAATGCTTTGATTTTTTTTGAAAATTATACGAATTCAAAAATAAAGTTCCGGACTCAAATCTTCCCTAAATAGGCAAAAATTTTTTATAAGTAGATGCACATTATTTGGTTCAGCTAACGATATTAAGCCAAAAAAGGTAAGCCAACTAATTATTTCGTAAGTTAAATTGACTCCCGTCTGCCGAGTCCGATGGCCACCGCCCTTAAAAACCCCTTGATGAAATGCTGTTAATTTGCGATGTTCTCGATGCATCTATTTAAAATTGCAAGTCAATTAAATTAAAATAATTTTCAAGCACTGGCGTTCTAAAAGATGAAAACACTCAAGCAAAAAATAAAAATAAATCAGTTTTTGCAACTATCGGCAAAAGAATGGGAACAATTAGAAAGAAACAACTTCTTGAGGGCTTGGATTTCTCTGAAACACAAGTGGAGGATGTAACCGATGGTATGATGACAATTTCATCAAAAGCAAATAAAAATGTCGTATACAAAGGAACTGTGAGGGGACGAACTGGGTAGGTCTCATTAGGTACAGCATGTCACATTTTTGCTCCCATTTTTGCACAATTTACTATCCGCCAATCAAAACGTTTAAATTTGGCAAACACGTACACGTGTAGGTGCTTCCCAAATTTTAACGTTTTGATTGGCGGATAGTAAATTGTGCAAACATCAAGAACGGGAGCAAAAATGTGAAGCCCTGTAAATAATACTGAATATTCTTCAAATTAAACCGAAAGTTTATAATTTTTGTAAAGTTTGGTCCGAGACATTTGGTTGACTATAGATTGCTGCATTTATAATGATTGCAAAAGTAGAATAATGCTTAATGAACTTTATTTATTTTGTGTACTTAATGTTAAAAGTCGCCCAGAGGGCGACTCTAATTATCATTAAAGTACACAAAAATAAATAAAGATCATTAAGCATTATTTGCTTTGGCCATTATATAGTAACGGCCTGAAAGTGTAACACAATAATCAAACAAACATTTATGAACGGCTGAAAAAATGTAAAGGAGAAGTGCTAATCAAGCCAAAACGACCAGTGCCCATGTCTGAAAAAGGCTTGAAAGGCAAATCATTTCAATGAATACAAAATAAGAAATTTTTGATAACGTACAAAAAAAATATTTATTTAATTTGAAAAAATACTTTTTTCTCGATGAAATATTTTTCTATTTATACAAAAAAAAACTTTTTTTCAATTAATAGTGAAAAAAAATATATTTAAGTCCAAAAATACTTAATAGAGATTAAGCCTTGATTTAAGTTTTAAAGATCATTAATTCTTCAAAAAACCGAAGTCTTAATATGTTTTGTAAGTTGCCGAGAATGGTTACGCTCCAGAATGCTTGCATGTATAATGACCAAAAATGTATTTTTGGTTCTACGGTTAGCACACTTACTAGACAGAATCCCCCTTGTTGATAACACGTTCATTAAAAATAAGACCTCGAAAATATTTTTGGCGGAATTTCAAATGAATTTGATGACCGAGAAATTAACCTGGGGAGGACTTGAATTTTTTCGGGAGATTAGCTCAACTCCTGTTATACAGAAAAAATACGCTATTAATAATTTGCGGTATATTAAAGCAAAGTAACTGAAGTTGAATCAATTTTCAGAAAAAAAATCGATACATATTTTAAAACTTATGAAAATTCAATAAATTCAATTACAAGGAAAAGGTTGTGACACAAAATGTGATATGATTGAAAACTGTCCAACGAATGTATTTACTTTTTCTTAAATTGAAAAAATGAGCAGCCTTCAGAAGGCTAAGCGGCCTCGCGCCAGCAATTCTGGACGACTTGCATCAAAACCTTGGCTTGATTTAACCGTCATTGCTATTCTGGTCCAGTATCAAGCAGCCAAAGTCAGCCTGGTTGCGGCTGAACTGGCTATGTTACATGATGTAATTGTTCTGACTAAAAACTCAAAGAACATTTTAAATCAAAAACTTTCGTAATGCTCACTGAAAAATAAAAATAACGCCAAGTTTTCGCAGATAATTTGAAAAGTTCTTTCAAAATCTGTCACTCCCACTGTGAGGTATCATATTCCTGAAATGTGGGATACACAACTCTGCGGTCGAACAAGGGGCCCTACAGGTATCATCATAATTCTAGCGTGTTTAACCAAAACTTACAACTACATTTCGAGTCGTACCAACTACTTGGGGATCTAGTAATATCGCGCTCACGCTCGCTTAAAAACCCTATTTATATCACACTTATACCACACCTTCCCTGGTTACTAAGAAGCACTATCTTAACTCGTAGACTCGATTTCGCCAAGTAGTGACCATCACGACGAAAGTTTATTTGGTGATCAAAAATTTTTTTGCCAGAAATAAGCACTGTAATACAGTAATAGAATTTTCAAAAAAAAAAAGCACAAAACTTCATTTTGTTTTGAATAGTTAATTTGATAACTTATAACTGATCGTGTCATTAATGATTAAGGGTATCCCGGTCCCTAATTTGACATATTTTCTCGATGAAAATATTAGCCACATACGGCTTCGAGGATATTGTTCAGATTCAGTTTGGTGGATAGCCTTCATCTTGCGTAAACATGTTTCAAGAAACTTTTTTTGCATGCACACTCCCAGACACATAAGCGAACAGTGGAGACTAGCCAAAACGAAAAATCAACTCCGCTGAGGTTATTTTGAAATTAACCTAATTTTAACATAACCTGTATAATGGAGTATTGGAAACTTCTCACGAGCGCTTTTGTCGATAAGTGCTATCATTTTTTCTAGAATATGCGATAAACATCTTTTTTTGGACTTTGTTCATCGAAAAATCTATCTCCCTCTAGGTAAATCTTTTCAAAATTTACTCCAAAATTTTGCAACTGTAGCTCTAAACAAATAAGAAAGCTCTGAGGAGCCGTTTTTTTTCAATTTTGACCCAAACTCAAAATATGAATTTTCAAAGTCATGGAAAATTTTTGAAAAAAAAATGTGCTTTGATTTATCAAAAGAAAGCTGGGAAATCACTAAAGAGAAAGTTAGCTTAGGTCAACCCGATATTTTGAAGTTTAGTAGTCCAAATTGGACACAAAACGTATTTTTGAACAAAATTTGAAGAAAAATACTTAAAAAAACGAAAAAATCCGCAAAATTTCGAAATTTTTTGTCTTTATTTAGGGTAGTTTTATGCGTTCTAAAGAACATAAACAAATAATTTTGGTGGCATTTTTATGACATAATAACTGCAAAAAAATGTAGGAGCCCGGATACCCTTAAAGAGGTTTCCTGCATGTTCAATTTGCATGCACAAATAAAATTTCCTTTCTTTGATGAATTAAATAAAAAAATATCATGTATGGGTTGATCGGGTACTGAACAAATCTATATGACTTATAAAAAATCTTTATTCCGACGTTAAAGTCTATTTTTGAGTTTCATCCAAAATCTCGCGTATTTGAGAAATATTAATAAAAATATCATAAAAATGCCAAAAATGAATTCTCTGTAAAAACTGATATGAAAAGTATGTTTTAAGAAGCGTGCATTCCTTATTGAAGGAAAATTGGCCTTTTATTATTTTGTTATGTAATTAACACGCTACTTTTCAATGATAATAGCAGTGCGCGCAGTATCTGTGATAAAAAGAGAATGAAACACGAATTCCATACAACGTTGTGAGGCACTTATTCGCTTAAATAGTCTTCGCTTTAATAAAAATATCTTGTCATTATATATAAGAGAAATTTTCAATGTTAACGATAATTCATTTTTATGAATCACCTGAACGTAAACTCATTATCTCTTGCCCAACATTTGGTTCGCTTTTAATGTTTCCGTGTTATTGTTGAAGTTTCAACTTATTTGTATATTAACCTGCTTGAGTTTTTAGGCTGCTGGCCAAAATTTTGCATTTTTAACTCGTTTTCGTAATACGCTTTACGAATTTTGTTACTAATTGAAAAACATTTTGGATTTAATTAAATTATAAAAAAGTGTTTACAGAACAAATATCCTTTTTCATTTTCACGTTGATCCATTTTGATCACAAGGTTACAGACAGTTAAAAAGTTTGTTTACAATTACGCCATCAATTACAGCCAATTAACATTCAGAACCCCCCTTAAATCCAAAATGTTTTTCAAAATAGTAACAAAATTCGTAAAAGCGTATTAGGAAAACGAGGACTTAAAAATGCACAATTTTTGCCCAGCAGCTAAAAACTCGAGCAGGTGATATACAATAAGTTGAACACTTTTCAAAATACACGGAAACAAAAACAGTCGACCAATGTTGGGCAAAGAGAATGAGTTTACGTTCAGGTGATTTGTAAAAATGAAAAACAGAATTTCGTAAACATTGCAAAATCTCTCTTATATCCCTTTAATACTTTTTGGTTAAAATGCGTAGCCACATACGTTTAAAATCACACGGTTAAAAGGAGTAGTGTCTACGCATTTTAAACCAAAAAGTGATAAAAGGATATAATTAATATCATATAAAATTAAAAATAATTTTTTATTAAAGCGAAACATTAAGCGAATAAAATGCTCCAACGTTGCCTATGAAATTTGTGTCAATTTGTGTCTATTTCTTTAATCACAGATACTGCGCGCACTGCTATATGATAAAGGTAAGCGTGTTAAATTAATAACAAATAAAAAAGGCCGATTTTTCTCAATAAAAGAGGATGCACGCTTTTAAAATATACTTCTTCATATCAGTTTTTCAACAGAGAATCCAGTTTGTCATTTTTTATGAATATTGTATTAATATTTCTTGAATAGCGCGAATTTTGGATGAAACTCAAAAATAGACTTTAAAGTCGAATAAAGATTTTTTATAAGTCTATAATAGATTTTGTCAGAACACGAATTACCCATACCATCATAGTTTTTTATTAAATTTATCAAAAAAAGAAATTTTATTTGTGCATGCAAATTGAATGCAGACCCCCTTAAGCGTCGTAAATGCGATTCAAATGAATGAATTGGAACGCGTCGTCAAAAATAGAGTCTACGAGTTTAAATTTCATTTAGTGATACCTGTTAAACCGATGTTCCGCGAATATTTTTGGAGCGCTTGATGATCCCGAAAATGACATTTCCTCATTTGGAACGATATAAATCCTACTGGTCTACTTGACAAATCGTGGAGGCTTTGGTCATACGAATGTTTTTCAAGAAGAATTCGCAATTAACCGAACGCAAAATGGAGATATCCGAGTCTGACACAAAATTTGTCCACAATTTTATGGGTAATATACAATTTTTAAGTAATATGGATTACAGACCCTCAGAGGACAGATCCTGAATATTTGAATAGTACAAAACAATGGCGGGTTACTAACTTTAATCAACAACGGATTATGCAAATAAGGCCGCTTTCATTTTCAGATTTGGAAGGAATTAAACAGCAATCAAATGCTCAGATTCCCGCATTTCAAATATTCCAAGGATCTGTCCTCTGAGGTCTGTATCCATATAAAGATCCTCACGAAACCTATTGAAATAAAAAAATATCTGAGCTTCTGCAATGATATTTTAAATTCATTCTGCACCTCAGATTTTCAGCAAATAATTAATGCTACTTAATTTAAAATCATTTTTTGGAAGAGAATTATTTAATGATTTAATAATGTGGTTTAAAATGCATAATAAAGAATGTTTGTAATAAGGTTACTCACTTATTGTTGTGTGATGGTTAAAATAGGTTTTTAGATACATTTTCATTAGGTTTGTTTTAAACCTAGTCACATAATTTGAGTATTGAATTTCCCTCTCAGTCACCAGAGCCAGTCTTTATGGCGCGACTTTGAACTGAATTATGGGAAAATTATAGAAGTGTTAGCAGACTTTAATTGTTTGTCCAATTCATTGCAGATCAAGGCAGTAACTTTTAGAAGATTAGTTTTGGCTTGAATCTACATACATTAATGTTCCTACAATTTTTGTACAAAATCAATGAATAAAGTTATATTTATTAATCGAAAAAAACCGACGCGTTTCATTGTTTTTTAAACATCTGTTGTTAGATGAGGAAGATTCGTTTTATTGAAATTTCAGTATGTTTGAGATAATTGTCTGAATTTTTCAAAAAAGGTTAAAATTTATATGATGACGGTACGGTAGTAGTAACGGTCCAAAGTCGATTCGGCTTTCCACGATAAAATCATTCACGAAGAGAATTATCAGAAATTTTTTAATTTTTCGTTTACGCCCACTAATAATGGGGTTTTCAGGAAAAATATGGCGTTGAAAATTCGAGATAAAGGAAATTAATGAGATTAAATACAATCATCACATATTTATTTAACGCCCAGCTTGTCATCAGCCGGTTTGAATCAAGTGTCAGCAGGAGCTGAAATTTTACATGCTGTTACATTTCCCTATTTCAATCTGACCTATTTAATTATAGATGATACTCAGAGAAACGATAGCGATGACAGTCAAGATGAAGAATATAATCGACTCGACGAACGATGATATCATGGCTGATCCGCGCAAAACTTTTTTTGCAGCTTTTAAATTTAACTGAAATATTGGCCACTTTTTCAAAAAAAAGAAGAAATGGATCTGGAAAAGGTATTTATCTGAGCTACAGTCTATAGAGTAATTTTAAGTAATCGGTTTTTTCATTGGGATGATTGGTTTTGTCTTGAAAATTATTATACATTAGGTCATAACATCATGATGATTTTCGGATACCGATTTTGCAACGAACAAGCCGGAACGGCTTAGCCGATATGATAATCTAGTTTTATTCATATCTTCTAATGCTGCAATGGACGATCCGTGGCTGATTATACTATGAAATTTTTAGCATATGTCAAGTTAAATTTTGGGCTTTACTTAAGGAGTGTATAGGGTGGTTAACAGGTTATTTCAGCCATTGAATTCTACGATAATCCCTTTATCAACATTTTAATTAATCTAAGAGAAATGTTGGGCGCAAAGAAAGCGCCTCATGAAGTGGCTAGGAAGAGGTCTTAGGAGTTGTTAGGAATTGGCGTTCCCTCACCCACACTCTCCTAGATTAATCAAAAAGGTGCAAAGGATATTTATGGAAAAATGAAGTACAATTTGTTCAGATTTTTCAAGAGACCAAGAAATAATCAAAAATTTTCAATGGTCTTCAAATGGCTCTCATTGTCGAAAATCGACTTGATAAAACTGAGAAACAGTGGTTTCGGGAGTGTTATCTGAATTCTCCATGATTCGATAAACTAATAATTATAATTTTTCTCGGCCTAGTATTTGGGAAATATGCGCAGTTAAAATTTCAAAAATTGCCGATTTTTTTGATAAATTACGACCATTTCAGCATAAATTGTCAAAAAATCAGCTTGTGGAGAATTGGTGCGACTATAACTAAAAGATAGCTGCATTAGCATTGAAAACGTGAAAAAAAAAATTGCAACCAGGTCGATATCCCCAAGCAAATGTCAGAATTTGAAGCCATTTAGCTTTTTTATATTCTTTATGGACATATCTCTCAGAATATAACCTTCCAACGTCAAAAATTTAATAATACTTCGGTATCACTGCAACGAGAACAAAATTTTAAGGCATAAAATCGTCAATTTTCAAAAACATTAAACGAATTTTTTAATTCCTGGCTTCTAAGTTGTCGAATATGTTTTTTCGATATATTGGAACCTTAGACTGTTAAGTGTTAGTACAAATTTTGTTTCGTTGAGCTTAACTGATTTAAATAAAATCTAATATTGAGACGAATTTACAATGAAAGTTTATGGAGAATTTTTGAATTTGAAATGAGAATTTTCTGATTTAAAATGCTATTTTCCGTACAGAAAATTGATTTTTCCGAATTATCGGCTATATATGCAAAAAATGATCCCCATACCTGAAAATAACCCGTTTGTCAACTCAAATAAAAAATCCAAGAAGGTCGAGAATAACCCTGAACAGCCTAGAGTGGTAATTGATGTGTTTTGCATTGAAAATAGAAAGTGATTACTATCTATGCTCATAAGTATCTAAGTGTATCTATTTCCATAATATACACAACGTACTCGACCGTCCTGAAGCTACTCTAACGTCCTGAGAGTCACTGCGAAACGTCCCTGACAGTTTCCTCAAAAGTCCCTGAACACAAATCTCAAAATAATACAGTTACTCAAACTTTCTGACAAAAAAACGTCTGGACACTCCTGGCCACCCGCGATCTACTCGAGAGGCAATGGATTGGAAAGGGATATGCACGTACTTTTACCAAGGTCAACCAGAAACTCACAAATATTTATTCTAAATTCAGCTTTGAATTTTGCTCAAAATGTTTTTCCTTATTTTTGTTAATCTTGAAAAACATAATTTTAAAAGGTTCTTATCTGATACAATAAATTCAACGGCATTTTTTTTATATCAATAAGTTTCTTAAACGCGTAAATTCAAAACAAGTAACATTTCCTGTTGGCGCATGGATATATCTTATATTAGGGAAGACTGGCGATAAAGTTCAAAAGGCGGCAAGGTCATTAAGAGCGGTTAGTGTTTATGCTGGTTTTCTAATATTAAGCAACGTCAAGAAAAAAAATCGACGAAAAACATTCGTCACTAGGCTAAATCGATATAACGGAAACTGAAAAATGTTCCTGAAAGGTTTTCTAAAATTACACCTGTAGTCATTTTTTGATATTTTGGCCCGCGTTTTTGTACTGCGTTTCCTTAGTTCGAATTGAATGACATAAACCGTCTTCGACGTTTACGTGAAAGTAATTTTACTACAGTATTGTAATGTTTATTTTCTTGCGAAAATTGAAAGCAAGATTACCAGAGAATCCCTTGATCGATTCTCCTGCCAATCAAAATATATGAAATTGAAATGACGCTTTGTTTCGATTAAAATATTTCTCGCCTAACTACTATGTTCGTATAAAGTGACCAAATGAGCGCAGGGGCCCCCCCGGGCCCTGGAAATAATTCTGATTCGAAACAAATTGAAAAATATTTTCGAACAAATTTATTACTCGAGATTCTCTAGTCGAGTAGCAACCCATCGAGAAATGACTTTGCGATTTAAATTAACTTGTTTCCAAAACGCTGAATTTTCCGCATTAATTTTTATTGTTGTTGTAGCTGTGGATGATGGCTCATGATCAAGATTTGAAACAAATGGGATTAAGCAAAGGACCAAGGATAAAATTCTTCGTTCAATGATTCACGTCGACAAGCGATGGAAGTCCAAAAGAAAACAAAAACGACACAGCATTTTGGATTACATTTAGCAAACAATTTTACAATATTTTTCAAATCTTTTAAAAAACTTAATACTGGTAATTTTCTGAAAACTCTCACATCTAGCCCAATTCAGGATTAGATTACTGCAATGGCACTAAAATCCCATATTTTTGGTATTATTCATATTGTGTTTTATTGAGCAAGGATCAAACTTATTGACGACAATTAAGCCTGCTAGCAAACAAAAAGCTCACGTACGAATCAAATAAGTTTGATCAAAAATACAATAGCGTTGCTTATTTTCAAAATTTACTTATTATAGTCAAAATTTCTTGGGAGAATTCATTGTGCCGGATCTTCGTTTTGACATGCTATCGTTATTTCAAAGATAGGAAACAACTTTTAAATTTTCGAATTCCTTTAATTTCTAATGTTTTGCCTTTTCACCGCTACTGAGACGGAATTAAGAAAAATCGGCTAAATAGCTCGTTGCAAATTGTTCTTGGCAGATTCCAAATATGTTTAGATTAATTTTTACAAACAAAGAATAAATGTACAGAGATAACAGTCTTGGCTGTTCCTTATTTTTTTGAGATGAGCTGTAAGAAACTTAAA
>SCLH01001744.1:32723-51711 GCA_004367855.1 Oikopleura vanhoeffeni
GCTGGGAAATTATACCAAATGAACTTATTTTACTTATAAAAACCAACAGAGAATAATTTTTTTGACGAGCTTTTGGTAAATATGACAACATTTCATAGGTTTCATAAATGTTCTGTTTTATTCAATTTTAAACAAAATTGACCGAGCTTAATCAGATTTACAAGAAAATTTCTGAATTTCATTTTTACCGCCTAAAAACCAAAGGAGATTTTTTTTAATTTTTTTTCTCTGGTAATTATTTGAAGACGTCGTACTTTTCCAAAACCATCTTTGTTTTATAATTCAATAGCCAAATTGACCGAGATTTAAACAAATTTTGGTGAATTGGAAGACATATTTTTACCATGTTTATGGGCGACGGTGAATCGCATCTTCACCAGAACTAAAAAAATTCTGTAGTGACAGAAAAGGTTTAGTCTCGCGTAGATTTTTTTCCATTTATTCTTAGTATCTATTCCCTATCCTATGATCCTATCTTGATAGAATAAAAAATGATATATTTTATGTCTCAAAAACCAAAAAGTATCTGTAATCTGGCCTTATCGATCCCTCTCAGTCAGCTGGAGGAGAGGCATATGTTTCCCAGCATATTCCAAACATTCACACGAAACCCACTTAAAGCTAATCTTGTACGATAATTTTTTCTGGTCATTTGAAGACATAGGATTTGCTTTGGTTCTTGAGGTTTTTCAAAAACATAATGTTTTAAGGGGTAGTGTCTTGTAATTTTTGAGCCCCTTATAGAATTAATTTATGATAAATTAAATCGGTATGACTAAAGCTGACTAAGGAATGCTCATGTGGCAATTATTTTTCAAAACAATCTAGATCAAAAATCTAGAATTTATCAAAATTCCATATATTTTTGCTTTAACCCGCAGAAAACGGTATTGCCACATGATATGAAATTTTATTGAGTGGAAATGACCCACGAAACGATTGATGCCATTAAATATCGGAAATGGTCTAAATCGAATTTCTATGAAATTTCATATGATTTTTATGCGCAAAATGTTAATACCTAATTATTGAATTGACGCCTTCGCCACTTTTTTGATCAGTGAAATCTCAGCTCAATTGGTTCGGTACTTTTGTTCCGATCAGGACGGAATTTTTTTCGAAATTTCATTTCCGGTTCACTTTATTCAATGTCTTTAGATTCTGAATTTTTTCAACAATTCCTTCTCACACTTTTCGCATCGGTATAATATATCTACCTAAGTCAAAAAATCGGCTTTCGATTCTAAACATTCGTCTAAAGAAGAGTAGACTTGAAAGTCGAGAAATGGCAAAATCGCGTCTCAAGTGAATTCTAGAAGAAAGAAAAGTATAATAATCGAGAAAATTCCTTCTCAATCTTTATTGCTCTGCATTTAGTTCGCTACTTTGTGTAGATTTTGAGACGCTGTTGTATGTGGGTCGAAAGAAGATAGATGTTTAAAAAAGACGTTTTAGTGCTCTATGAAGTATCTCACCAGCTGTGGTTGATGTAACCAAAGATTGACTTTTGAGATGTGTTGAGTCGTTAGACGAAGGCTAGATTACAAACGAAGGTATCCTCAAGAATTTTTACAACTGCCTAGATTTGTCTGAGGCGTGATTGAAAGGTACCAGATTACACACCTGTACCCCTTAAGGGGTATGCGACTCTGATTTAATAAAGGCCTTAGAGGCATTAAAATGCTCCAAATTGATACGGGGTGATAATTAAGTGTAATAATCACCAAATCATCAAAAAAATTTTCGAATTTTCGCATTTTTTGATTTTTTTCTAAGTATTTTTAAAAGATAAGTTAAAAATAAACGTTTGCTCGAATTTGACCACTAAAACTCAAAATATCGACTTGACGTAAGCCAAACTTTCTCATCAGTGTTTTACTGGCTTTCTTTTGAGCCTATTCGAAAAAAATCGAAGCACTTTTTTTTTCGGAAATTTTCCGAAAATGACCAACAAATCATATTTAAAGTTTAGCTCGAAATTGCAAAAAGCTTTCTATTATCTCTTTAAAATTTCTGAGGAATACTTGATAAAAATTTGAGCATTTTGCAAACATATCCTAGGAGATAGATTTTAAGTCTGCAATTGTTAAAAATCGTCGGTTATTGGCGTTCTAGAATTGCTCAGTCGCCGGATCGAAAAAGTCTCTCATAATTAATTTATATATTCCGTTACGTGATCTGTAGAAATTTGAGCTCAATTAGATATACCGTCTGGGAGGAGATAGATTTTGAATTTTGAAAATGTCACCTTGTTACGAACTGTACCTATTGGTCTTGGTCAAAAATAATTTGTGATGTACTTTTCGCAAGATTAAGATAGATCTACAAATTAGCATTTTCGGTTTTTTCATGAACTGTTAGTTTTCAGTATATTTCACCGAGAAATGTCAAATCAGAGTCGCATACACCTTAAGGGGTGGGGAAAGCAAATTAGATATTTTGAATCGCGAAAAGTGACCTTTTAGCTCGGGTTCTCACGGGAGTTAAATAGCGGTGTCAGAAGTAAAATAAGCTGACTCGACAGCGAAAGGCTTTCTGCATGAGGAATATTTTTGGCAACGTATCGGAGTACCAGCTGTCAAAATTGACCGGTAAAGTAAGTTCCGGTACCGGAAGTCATATTTCAATAATTTACATGTACCAAAAGATGCGCAATTATCGGTGTTCTGGAAACGATATTATAAACAAGAGGTCATAAGTGACCGCGAGGTGGCGCCAGAAGAGAATTTATATCCTGAGTGAATCCGATTTAAATTCCCCTCTGGCGCCACCTTGCGGTCACTTATGACCTCTAGTTCATAATACCGTTTCCAGAACACCGATAATTGCGCATTTTTTGGTACATGTAAATTATTGAAATATCACTTCCGCTACCGGAAGCTATACTTTACCGGTCAATTTTGACCAGCTGGTACATCCGATAACGTTGCAAAAAATTTCCTCATTGTAGAAAACCCTTCACTGTCGAGTCAGCTTATTTTATTTCTGATACCGCTATTTTAACTCCCGTGAGAACCCGAGGACTAAAAGGTCACTTTTCGCACCTTTAAACAGTTTTTTTCTGAAAAAAACCTCAAAACCAAAAAAAATTATCTTAAACACATTTAAACCGATTTTTGACTTTTGAAATTGCTTATTTCAAATCGTCTCAGGATTTGTCTTCTGAGGGTCTGTAGTCCATATATAATTGATAAGAATAATTTGACAGTAGATTCATTTTTAAAAGAAAAAACAAAAAAATAAATATACCTGGTAATAAAACTTGAAATTGATTAAGAAATGAACGAAAAATAAATTATTTAACGTTCGAAAGGCACCTTTTTCAATTATATTTTCCTGTATCAAACGATATATTATATAATAATATTGTATGTTATTTATATCTAGTACTTTCCGACTCGAGTTAGGTGACAGTTTATGTACAAGTCTAAGGCTTATGTTAAAATTATGGTATATAAATTATGTAACATAATTAATATAACATTCGAAGGCCACTCTTTACTTTATATCTTTCTCATATTTTTTCCGAGAACTCTTTCCCATGAATAAAAAAAATAAAATTGTTATTTGTTGTATCGATTATTTACTGGAAATACCTTAAAAATGCATGATATCGTTAATCAAACGCCTAAATGGAAGTGAAAAATGCTAAAAAAATTTCCGAATTTTTTTCAATATTTTTTTCCTGTTGCTTTTTGTTTCATGACGATCTACAAGATGAAGTTCAATAAAACCATTAATTACTTTTTACTTCTGTAATTTAAAATAGCCTATAACCTAAATAGACTTATTCGTATTTGTGAGAAAGAGAGCGGTGTCGGCTTGACCAGCGGCGCTCGAGATTGGCGAGAAGCCCCTAAATGAAAAGACAGACTCGAGACAAAAAAAATACTCGAGGCTTCGTCTGGTTTATTCGCCAACTATACTATACTAGACCTTTAAACGATTTATCACAGGAAATAAACGATAATTATTGATAAAGTGAATCCAGAACAAATTTAAAATATTCGTAAAGCCCTTTAAATAATATTACAAAATGTTACCCGTATCCTATTATTCAATGAGACATTTTTATAATAATTTTTTTAATAATAAACGACCCCCCCCCCCAAAAAAAATACACTTGCTAGTGACTGTACGAGAACTGTGTCCAAAATACTAATCTCTGACTTTTCTAATTACGAATGTATAAACTTTTTGTCTTACCTGTTATTTCAATAAAATCTTGGTTTGTTTCCATTTGATCATTAGAACTCACCAGATTGACAATAGTCATTGGGATATTTTCGATAGGTTTTGCTTTCAATTCATAGTGGCTGGTATTGATACAAATTGACTCCAATTTTTTCATGTAATGATAATGGCAGTGCGGAACAGCATTCAAATCAAGTTGACTAAAATTAATATATAAAGTCTATCTGAAAATGTCAAGAGGGTACCCGTCATGAAAAAAGACTATTTTGCGGTTTTTGAGACGAAATATCTAAAATCCTACATATTGTTAAACCCAACACTATACTAGTAGTTAAATATAGTGTAATATTTAAACGAAAATCTCACATCATGAACAATAATTGAAAGTCCCTGATTGCTAGACCAATCAGAAACGAGCTTCCAAATAGAGTGATATTTTGTCGTTAAAGGCCTACTCCTCCGTGAGTTTGGAAGATAAGAAAATCACTTTTAGATTTTATGGACCAAAAAATACGTAGGCAGACCTGTTACTATCGTTTTTCGAAATACGTCATAAATTTGCCCAAGAATAGCCAAATAACCGCTGTTTTTAGCTAATTTTGGGGATCTCATACAAAAGCCAACTCCTCCCTGGATTTTTTAGTTTCAATTTTTAAACCCGAATTATTGAATAGCTGATGAGTTTTCTGACGGCTGTTACTATCGAAACCGTAATTTTAATATTGTTTTGTTTCCGAAAACAATACTTTTAATTTCCAAAAATCGATATATTTTGATTAAAATGCTAAAAACTCAGACAATGTACTTTCATAAGAATGAAAAAGTACTCTCCTGACAGAGTATGGAAATAAAAATAACACCAGTTCCTTTCAAATTACCCATATGTTTAAACACATTAATATGAAAAGAAAATTGTCAATATTTTTTTCTTGAGCCTCACTTCATGACAGATCCCCCTTAAGGGAGTGGTTGTCGCTGATTTTCCTGTTTTTAGATGCGGTTTCTGGCTAAACTAGCAAAGCTGAAATTCCCAAAACTTGTTTAACGTGAAGAACAACTCTTCGCAATTATTTTCAGAATTTCAGTAAACTGATACTATCCAACCTACGCACTCACATTAACGTATAGTAAACCTTACCAAAAAACACTTTAAAGCTTTCTTCTCCGTAAGTTTTCATCATTTTTATTCATTTTTTTGTGTCAGGCTCCAGATCATCAATACAAAGAATAATCTAGAGCGTTTTTTTCGAAATTTAGCTATTGTCGGACAAAAACTTTTAAAAACGAAATCTGAAATCGAGATTCAGAGGCTTTTTCAAAAGCCTACGCCTCCGCCAATTTTCAACACAAATTTTTGGTTTATACTTTATATAAAAGCTCACAACTAGTTTAACAATAATCTAGAGCGGTTTTTTCGAAATTTTGATCAGACTTTGTTCTGGAGGCATATGAAGGTCACTATCATGTTTCAATATTTGAAACTCAAAAATGCTTACTCCTCCTACAATTTACATCAATTTTTGTTTATTTTTTGAGTCAAGTTCCGGAAAACCAATATCAACAATAATCCAGAGCTTTTTCTTCAAAATTTTGCTTACGAACAAAAATGTGAAAAGACCGAAAAACAAAACCTAATGAAAATTGGTCGAAAAAAAATTGTCTGTCAAAAGCAAAATTTTCGAAAAAAAGGTCCAGATTATTGTTGATATTGCTTCTCCGAAACTTTACTCAAAAAAATTAGAAAAAAAATCATGTAAATTGTAGGAGGAGTAGGCTTATTAGTTCTTTTTGGGAGGCTTATTAAGGGTTAGTGCGTGGGCGTAGGTTGAATTGTATCATATTACAATAATTGGTGAAATTATTTTCGACACTTGTTCTTCACGTTCAGAAAGTTTTATAATACCACCTCTACCATTCTTTAAGAAACCATTTATAAAAACTTCAAAAAACAGCTTAATCAGTGACAACCACTCCCTTAAGGGGGTCGGTTGATTTTGACAAATTTGCACTTTTTCAATTTTCTTTCTCATTATGGTAAACTTTTTGCCACTTCGGAATTTTTGAATAAAATGTTTTTTAAATGTAAGGTGCCACCTTTGAGCTTACTTCGTATAATCTGATTTTTTTCAGATGTATAATTCTTACGAAAAATCACAAAACCATGTCATATGATTTTTCAAATAGCATATAAAAAATATGAGGTCACCTACGCGAAAAGTTAAAGTGGCCATTTTGAAAAGTGTTTTTCGTTGATTTGAAACAAATATTGAAATAAAAATTTGAACAAAAAATAAGCCATTTTTTTATTAATGTTCGTAACTTTTTTTCAAAAATTTCTCATAATTTGTGAAGTTTGAAAAGTTTAATTCGAACTCAAAATTTTCTTTAACCCCTGGAATCACAGAAAAAAAAGTTCCGCCAAGGCACCAGAGCNGATATATCGGCTCTACTTTGAACGTTGTTTACAAAAAGCTCAAGGTAGTTGAAGCTCCAATTACTTTTGCAATAGGAAGTTGAAAAGTTATATTTTTGCATCAATCTATTCAAATTATAGAATTTTGATTTTTAGTTCTAGAAAATATAGTTGGAAAACCAAGGTGTAGCATATCACGCCCATCTTCACAAATTTTGTTTTTATGGGTACCAACGCACACGTATCTGTCTTACGTCACACTCAAATCCGATTAGATCTATATATCATCAATCAAAAGTTATTTTGAAAATAGTAATAAAAATGATGAAAAAATCACGAATTTCTATAAAGAATTGCTATTTTTTCAAATAAAAGCAGATAAATACACTTTTTAATATTAGTTTTAAGTTGATACAGTAATCAAGTGACAGTGTGAACCCATTTTGATTGATAACATTAATTTTTATAATAAACAATTTTTTTCATGGAATACTTTAATCGCAAAATTTGAAATTTCACTTCCAAAAAAAAATATCTGTCCCAAGATACGAATAAACTTTAATCTTAAGTGTTTNGCATGCACCAAAAAACTGTCCTAAAAACTGGCTTATCTTCCATTTGTATTTTATGTCTAGTTTCGAAATAATTTTTCCGGAAGTAAAACTTCGGCGAAAAATCTCAAAAAATCAGCTCTCCGTTATATTCGAACCAAATACTCAAAAAATAATTGAGTATTTTTTTCAGAATCACCGCAAAATTCTTTATAATGTATTCGGAACAAACAATTCTGTGACATTTATTTTGCCCATTTTAGAAGGTTTTAGGTAGGCTCGAGCCGATATATCGGCTCTGTGATTCCAAGGGTTAAAAAACAATAATTCGAAAATTCTGTAGTCACAAAAGTTGCCTGGATTATAGAACATTACTTTGGTGGTATTTTGTCAATATTATTATTATTATTGCTAATTTATTTCCAGCCATGATAAGACCGACCACATTCCATTATAAAGTTCTTTTGTGGCTTTATAACTTCCTGCAAATTGGTTGAAAATTTTAAACTTTTTAAGGAAATATCGCTAAATATACAAATGTTTTATATAATATTTCTCCTTTTTTTTACAGCGTTTGTTTTGACTTTTTCAGATTAAAACAAAAACTTTTTGACCTCTATCTTCCTAATTGTCTGTGTCCAAATAATGCCCAACATTTTATGTTTCTTTTTTGTGACGTTTTAATTAACTTTTTTTATATTTTTCTTAAACTCTTTAAATAAATGGCCGTATATCATGTTTTAGTATTCTGATTAGTTTTAAAGTCAAAATTCAAAATTAAGGTCAAAATACATATCTTTTTTTTTAATTTTTGAGTGTGGCGTTAACACTTTTTTAGCCAGAAAAAATATTTAAAATGAGAAACTGTATCTTTATCTCCCGTACAACCCCTACACCTAAATTTTACATCATTTTTTTGCCACATATTATATGAATCCATTTATTTCCAGTTTTTACATTTTTCGTTCTAATTAATTTTTAGCATATAAAAACTCATAACTTTCTTATTTTTATACAAAATCAGAGAATGTTCTACGAAAAGAAGATCTTTACATTTCTGTTTTTCCACCATTTTTTGAACGCGCAAAAGTTATGTGTGTATTTGTTAGGTGAACTTCTGACAAGTATATCGTGCACCTTGTGGGTCCATCCAACACATTGTCCAAAATCCAAACGGAGATCCACCATCAGTCCAAATCCATTGTCTGTGTATTTCCGATCATCATCTAATCATAAGGAGGCGTAGAGAAAAAAAATCAGTATTGGTAATTACCCGTCATTTCAAAACCCACGTTTTTTATCATTGTCTAATAGACTTGTGACGATATTGGCACCGTCACTATCACATTTATTTTGGCACTTCGAATTTTAGGTTGAATTTTATTTTAATATTTTTGTCGATTTCTGGAAATATCTACAAAACTGTTGGATTTTTTGGTTTTTTCTCTTTTTTTTTGTTGAACTTTCTTGGTTTTTTTGTTGGCATGTCTGCTGGTGTATATTTTACTGTGCCACGTACTGTTGTACTCGATGATGGACTTATTTATAAAGATGGTAGAATTATAACGACGTCTTCAGTAGAGAAAATTTTCTGGATGCGAAAAAAACAAGAGAGATTGGTAAGAGATTATTTGTTATTTTTTTAATCTAGTACTTTCTATATCCTTTTTTTCGAGTTTTCCACACCAATATATATATATCTCCAATATTTACACATTTTGTATATTCCGTGCGAAAAAAGTGAAAATCCACATAAAACAAGGCAATTCTTATTTTTGAATTTTTCTCGCACCTACCACTCCACCACCAAAAAATAGAGAAACTCAGCATTTTTCGATTTTCAACAATTCAGTCAATTTCGTTCATTAATTATGTATGACTCATTTTTCGTGATATATTCTGATTTTTCATTTTTCTTAATTTTATGCCCAATTGTAAGTTTGGGGAATTTATAGTTAAATTGTAGATTTCTTGTCTCATTTCTACATTGTTGCCATTTTCAAGTTGCAATTAAAAGTCAATTGTAGCTTTGAGCCACCCACGCTTTTATTGATGAAGATGTAGCACAAGGATTTTTATTAGAGATCGCCTACTGAAGTATTGTGACTCATTCGACTACGTGACATGTCATGAGTCATGACACGACGAGTCATTCTGGCATCAATTATAAAAGACAAAATGACGATTAAGTTTCTACAGTAGCAAATAAGCAGTGTTTTTTGTAATTCACTAAAGAGCCAAGTGTCTGGGCTAATTGAAAATTTTGAATTAATGAGAAATATATGTACACTTACTACTAATGCGTCATTATTAGCACCAATCAGGGACGCGCTTTTCCAAATCTACAATAATATGATGAAGAAAAGTTTGGAGCATCGCTTATGGACCAATCAGATGTTCAATTTGACCTAAATCTACAATATATCTCCAAGTGTAAGTTTGGTGGAGCCTTCGGCTCCCCAAACTTACAATTGGGCATAAAATCCTGAAAAGGCGCTTTTGGATGCAGAAACTGGAGTCAGAAAAGGGGCGATGCTGATGGTATCCTGTTTTAAACCGCACAATTGTATGGAAATAACAGAAATCCAACGTGACCGTCTGCTGTCTTCGGGCCCATCTAGATTTCAACGGCTTTGTGCCTATCATCCCGCCATTACCTCAAGATTGTATGAGAATTTTGGTCATAAACTGTCTCATTCTTTCCCAGCCGAATTATTTGAAACGATTTGCAAATTGGAGGTTGTCACTGTTCATATCAGTTCTCTTCATACTGACAAAATTGTCCATCACAAAACGCAAGAATTGTTGAGATTTTGCCGGTCCCTTGCCAATATACATTTCACTTTATAAATTGTATAACATTGAGAAGAATATATAAACCCAGTAAAAAGTTTTTCATCAAGAGCCCATATCCGTATCTGTCAAAATGCATCGACCCCCTTTGTCCGGGTATACTCAAAAATTCTGAACAACGACCTACTCAGATGGTGGTTAAAGAGATGGTGGTTAAAGAGACAAATTTCAGTGATTTTTACTGAATACTCATGGCTGTGAAGGAATTTAAAAAAAACAATTCTTTTAAAAAAATAAGTTTACTCGATAAAATAACAATTGGGCACAAATTAACAAATAAGTTGCTTCCAATAAGTTGCTATTCACAAATTAATCACATTAATTAACGTTTGCAGTTTTAAAGCAATCGGAAGCGTAGAAATAATGGCATCTATTGGCACAAAAATAACTAGATTTGAGAAAATTATTCAACAAATAGTGTCAAAAATTAAATGAATTTCAAACCAAGTCAAGCTATTTTGGATCAACCAGTCTTATATCCTAGTAAGGGGTATTTTAAACAAATCCATACTCGGATTAGCGATCAATAAGGCAATATCCCTTAGAGCGTGACCAAGTTAGTAAAAGGAGGTAGTTTACTCGGGGTGTACTTTTCGCCACATTTGCCTGGGAAAATGGAGAGACGGAGCCATTTTTCTTCTACACTGTGGATGAAAGTACAGCCCCAAGTACACTACCGCCTGTTACTAACTTGCCCAATTTTGAAGGGATATATCATAAATGAGTTGGTAGTCGAGTGCGATCCCGCGTTCTATTCTTCTAAAATAACTTTCCCTCTCACTAGGATATATCCCTCTTTCACACTTATATGAGATTTGGTCCGTGTTTAGTAACCGTAGTGTGTTTTTTAGATATAGGGACCAAATCTCATACATAGTGTGAAAAGTGGATATAAGATGATGTAACAATATTGATGTTTATTAAACGTTTTTCTATTCAAATCTTCACTTACTGTGTTAACTGAGGAAAGTCGAAAATGCGTGACAATATAACACATAGCCATTGCATTTTATTGCTGACAAATCGATTGGCTACTCGAGAACGAGTATTATCAGATACATGCAGATGTTTTGGGATAATGACCAAACTGCGTGATAATGTGATACATTCGGATCCCTTGGATTCATTGACGATCTTAAATGAAATAAAGTGAATAAATAAATAAAAACAAATATTTAAAGTAAAGTTTTACCTCAAATATATGGATTACAGACCCTCAGAGGACAGATCCTGAATATTTGAAAAATGCGGAATTTGAGCATTTTATTGGTTGATCTCTTCGAAATCTGACCAATGAAATCGGTCTATTCTGCAATCCAGGGTTTTGATTGGGTGGTAGTATCCCGTGTTGCTTGTATCATTCAAATATTCAGGATCTGTCGTCTGAAGGTCTGTAATCCATATGCCTTTTAGAATGGACAACCGAGTAAAAAAGGCAGAAAATATTTTATACAAATATCTTTCTATAAATAGTACGTTTTGGCCTTATACACAACACAGGGTCTGGGAGAGGCTTTTTTAGGATGGTTCTAATCTCAGGTGAGTTTGAAAGTATATGAAAGGAAAAATATTTAGACAATGAGTAGCGTTGGTCAGTCGTGGCCTCCTTCATAATTTTATTCATTCAAACCTCTGATAAAACTAACCAACTTTCCAAAAATTCTTATTTATCTATAATAAAACAGAAAAACTCCTGCATTTAATCAAAAAGGCCACAAACGTTCTATTGAGGTAAAAATTACTCATAATTTAAAAAATAATACTGTCTACCAAAATATTCCGACTGCATTGTGATTTTCAACCTGTTTATGCGAACCAGTGGCTGCCACTGACAAGACATCACTGATATCAAAACTAACTTTATACCTCGAAACTTGAGGTCAATACCGACTTTCCATATTTTTCGACAGAACTTCAACTCAGACCTTTAATTTTTTCAAAATAGAGCCAACAAAGTCTTTATTATATTGATTTTTGCAAGTAAGACTTGTTTTTAAACAACTATTTTCGAGTTGTTAGAGAAAGTCTTTATTAAGGGGGTCGCGGTCGTAATGTTTTACGTCATTTTGAGGCCTAATAATAACATCAAATTGCTAGAAAACCAAAACTTATTACAAAAAATAATAAAAAGTTCAAAAAAAATGTTCGAAATTTTCATTTTTTGAGAATTTTATGCTTGATTTTTTCAGGAGAACATTGAAACCTAATTTTCGATCAAACTTAAAATATCAAAAAGCTGTAAGCATATTTTCTCGGCATCACCTAAGCTTAAATTTGGTGGTACTTCCGACCAACTCCGACGACTTTTATTTTCCGAGTTTTCACATCCCGTTTCCTAAAATGCGATTATCTAGAATTAAACAAGCAATTTTATAAATCTGCTTCCCCTGAAATAACCGAAACATATTTTTCCTTCTTTTTCTCAAATTTATACTGCATTCAGAAATTTAACCTAAGAGGAGTAGTAATTTGAAGAGCGAAAAGCTTGATATAAGACGGTTTTTGGCAGTTCTGGAAAATACAAGTCCGAAATAAAAAAAATCTAATTCCTCTCAATTACGAGCATTATTGTTTTCGTGGTTCATGCCAAGTTTGAGTAAAATCGTATGCGAGCTCTAGAAGGGGAAGGATTTTGAAATTTGATTAGGCGTTCTAGGACTCGCCATTGTTGTCACCAGGATCCGTCAAAAATTATTTTTGTAGATTAAGGATAGATCCACCAAATGGATGTTCTTAAAAGTTTCGAAGCAGTTTTGTATTCCGATAAAGTGAACGACAAAGGTACATTTTTACGACCGCTACCCCCTTAAATGAACTTTTCACTTAGAGTTTTACAGATTTATAGAAATTTGATCAAAAAAAGGTTTTGCAATCAATAATGATTATTGAATACTCTCAAGAAATGTTACGAAAAGAATTTTCAAAAAATTTTATCTGGAATTTTCTAAATTCTTAATCCAGAATGTTTTTAGTATTTGTTCTCGAAAATTTTTATCGAGAGCAGATTCTAAGTCCCATCAAAGATTTTTGTGTGAAAAACGAGCATCCAGCAAAATCTCTATGTAATAATATAAAACTTACAGAATTGACAAAACAGTCCATTTTCTTTTTAGATTCTTCGTTTAATTTTTCAAGTACATATTTAATGACCCTTTTGATATATGAATTCTCTTCTACATTAAATTCTTCACCCTTGACATATTGCAGTAGTAAATTAACATTATATTCTACGCCGTTCTCGCTCATTTTTGAACTCGGTGTGTGTGTTTTATCAAGCACAGCAGGACCTTCAATAATATTTTTGATTTTCCATCTCCTGCGACCATTGGCTATCATTATGATAGTAAATGCAAGGACGAAACAGTGTCTTTAAGACAAGGGGGTTAAATATTGTCAGACAATTGAGCCCGGGGCAAATGATAAAATTTGCTGACACTGCATAAATTTATAAAGACTGACAAATCACTAGTGGCACTTAAAAATTCACTTAAAAATTAAATACCATCATAAATTCTCTTAAAAGGCAACAAAATTTGTTATTGGAAAATGCACTGTTGTTCTTTCACCTATTTTTTCAATCGCTAAGATATATTATTCATATGCTCTTCTAATCTTCAATTTTGTGATATTTTATTTCCTTTCCGTATGGCTTATAAGCTTATGTGAAATTGACTTTAAATCCGACCAAAGCTTCAGAAAATCGACAGACCTTCATTAATATCAGACGATTGTTTAGTCGATGATGATAATAAGACGCATTTATTGATGATGTATAATTTTCTAAGTTATCCAGTAAAACAACTATTTTTGTCAGATTTTGTTTGTATAAGATCTCATTGTTTGAAAATTGTCCAGTAAATCTAGTATTTTCTCAGATTTTGTATGTAAAACATCTCATTGTTTTGAATAATGCCCCAGGCATTATTGGAGAGCCAGTATTATCAGACAAAAAAATAAGACAAACCCTTTATGAATTATAAATTTCATCTAGCTGTCGTGAAATTTTCAAAATTTCACACAAACAAAGTCTGAAAATTTCAAGTTATGGAAAAGGCCGGGTTATTACGAAACGAAAATGGTGTATCTTTGCTAAATTTCAGAAAAGAAAAATTTAAGGGTGTAGTTGTCACAAAATACGGAGATGCATCAGTACTAGAATGGAGTGTTTTGAGTGAAAACAATTATAAGTAAGTTCTTCATCGAAAATTCAAAAAAATAATTCCTGCAGCATGATAAAAGTGGCCAAACTGTTTCTATAAAGGATAAAAACAGATAAATTTATTTTTCTTTAATTTTAAGGTAACCTTTTATACAATTTAGAGATCATGCATCCGATTTCTTAAATCAAGAAAAACCGTATAAACGCGAAGAAGATAAAGTTTTCAAAATATAAATACAAATTAATTGTCAGACGAAACTTAACACATAGCCTATGTAACATAGCCTATGTCACATAGGCCCAAAATTTAAAAAAAAATCAGAGAACAAAAATCAAATAGTTTGGCCACCCTAAACATGATCGCAAGACTTCGCGGCGCCCGTTTTTCACAAATTTTATATTTTATCATCATATTTTTGCTCACTTCATTGAAAAACAATGGCGTCAAATTTAATTATTATGTTCCCTAATTGATTTTTAAAATTCACTGTTAGTTACTAAAGTGAACCCCTATTGTTTTACAGTTTTTTAACATTATTATTAGATTAATGGCTACCGATATTTTGATTAAAATCAAAGCAACCAGTGTAAATCATTTTGATGTTTTGCTGCGTAAAGGTTATTTTTCAAAAGAAAGCGACCTTGATCGACCTTATGTGCCTGGATCCGATGCTGCTGGAGTAGTTGTTCAAAAAGGTCGACACGTCACCGGTAATACGAAGAATCACGTTGAACATTTTTTACGTTGAAATTGTTACCGTTTAAACATATTTTTATAAAGAAACGATCATAAATGACCAACGTTGTTTTAGTAAAAAATAGATGAATGTTCACAAGCAAATAATAACAACTCTTTATACATACTGTATGTTACATACACGAGCAAATGAATCCGTATGTCATTTTCAGCAAAATCACAATATCTGATTCGAAATTATTTTTTTGAAAATTTTAGATTTTTTTTTAATATTCTTAAGAACTCAACTAAGTTTAATGAACTCCGTAAGATATTATTAATATTGTTATTTGTTATGGATAACAAAAAAAGTTGGAGAACCTACAACCTCCTTAAAATACTCTCATTTTTTAATCTAACTTTAATTTTTGAATAAGTAAAATTTTCAAAAAAAAATCAAAGAAAAAAACTGAGCCTACACTATACTGAGCGAACACACTGAGCCTAAAATGAAAGAAATCTGAGATTTCGTAAGACCCGTGTCATGGGATACGCGTCATATACTTGAGCAGAATGTTCAAGAATTTCGAAATCAAGATAGCGAAAAATGGAAGTACAGTGTTCAAATTCGGTATTTCGCCGAACACTCTGATTTAAAAAGTCTTATCGTATTCGAAATCCACCATTATGAAAAATCTTTCGCATTTTTGAATCCAAATATGTTTCTGATTGTTTTTAAATATGTAGAATAAAAGAAAAATAAATCCATTTCACTTTTTTCATGCATGTTTCTATTTTCTGACTGCTGTTGAAAAATCATAATATGTTATTTGTCATTTTTGTCGACTTTTTTAGAAACATATGAAAATTTTCCGCGATAATAAGCCAAAACTTTGAATTTGTGGTTTTTCGAATTCTCAATAAGAAAAATCAGGTAAATCATTATTTCATTTTTTTTATCTATTAAATCTGCCGTATGTCAACTCGATAAGTGCCATGTTGGCAGCTAATTTTAAAAATTTTATGCTAAAAATATTCATAAAATTGCGGGTGTAATAGGCGCCATTATCTTTAGATAGTAAGAACGTTTTTTAATACAACGAAATTGAGGTCAATTTTATCTAAAAAAAACGTTTTTTCTCTACTTTTGGCATTTTTGACCATTTTTATGGAAAAAAAATTATGATATCAAAAAATTTTAATGTGCAAATTACACTTTTTAGCGCATCACACAAGACAAATGTGAAGTTTTAAATATCGCTCTTCAAAAAACATTCTATTGTTCGGGTTTAGTTAAATGGATGTACGTGAATGTTTTTTATATTTCACCAGAAATTAGTATGTTAAGAATTAAAAATATAAACGTTTGCAAGAAGGAGCACTTTAATGAAGAAAAAAAAAATAATTTCACCTTTTTTTTACTTCATATCGATTACGGGGGCTTCTGGTCTTTTTTACTAGATTTTTAGCCAAATTTTTTTTATTTAATTCAGCTTTTGCTAACGACTCATCCGATTGAATTCCTAGATGCTTAAGGGTAGCAGCGATGTGCAGATGGTACATTTTTTCGGAGTGATTTATGAAAGAAAATAATGAAATTTATTTTTTTACATTTATATCTTCAATAAAGTGTTCATTCTAGCAAACGATTAATTTTTAATTTCTCAACATACTTAAGTATCTGTAAAAATATCAAAAACATCTTTCATTAAAATCCATTTCCAACTGACCCGATGTGAGATATTTTTGAAGGCGATATTCATAAATTTCAGGCATTTTGGGTTTATGCGCTAATTAATGGGAGATCATTATCATATGACAAAAATTTCCTTAATATGAAAGTTTTTTTCCATGAAAAAAGAGAAAAACTTTTTAGGAAAAAATTGACCTCAATTGCGTTTAAATATAAAAAATCTCCTGACTTGAAAAGAAAAGTAGCCTATAAACCGAACGATTTAATTGAGATTTTTTAATTGAATAAAATTTTATAATTGCGTGCCAATGCACAGAACCGGGTCACAAGCAAGTGTTGTAATTTATCAGTAGCTCAGAAACGATATTGATTGACCTTCCATCGTTGAAATACGAAAATCAAATAGATACCAGAAAATAACAACTGATTCGCCTAATTTTCAAGAAGAATTCAAAAAACATTAATAAAAAATTTTGGACTTGATTTGCGAAAAATTTTCATAATATTTATAAAAAAGTCGACAAAAAATGACAAATGAACATGTATGATTTTTTAAACAGTAGTCAGAAATATGTAAACATGCATGAAAAGTTAAAGTGGCTATTTTTTTCATTTTTATTGCAGTTTTCGAAAAAAAACAAAAATTTGGGTGAAAAATGCGTGAATTTTAATAATGTTTGATTTTTTGAAATTTTTACGAATTCAAAAATAAAGTTCGAACTCAATCTTTCCTTAAATAGATAAAAAAAATTTAGGAGCTGATAAACATTTATTTGGTTACTAACGAAATAAGCACAAAAAATAAACCACCTAATTATTTTCGTAAATTAAATTGCGCATCTGCCACAATCGCTGCAACCCCTAAACAGAGCAACAATAATCTGTGTATAATTAAATTTTAAAATTGGGCGAACCGACGAGTTTAAACACATTTATGAAGAAAATAGTAATTAACATCTAAGTAATCTAAAAAAAAGATAAAATAAATTGATCCGATGAACTAATGTTTTTTATTTTTTCTCACAAGACATTTGTGCTCCGTTTGAGCTATCTAAGAATGTTATCGGATTAGTTGTTTTTAAAAGCCGAATTAAAAAAAAATTGGCTTGAAAACAAGTAAAAAAGGACCAGGAGCCCCCGTAATTGATATATCGCTCTGAAAAAATGTACCAATCTGCCGGATCGATGCCACCCCCTTCACGGCATTCTTTTATCAGAACGGTTAATTTGTCAAAAATAGAGATACCCACTTCAGAAGGAATAAAATTAATTCTTAGTATAGAAGAGAAACATTGTGCATATTAATAAGTAATCAGAAGACTTTCCTCAGATTGACTTTTTTAAATTTTTCTCCTTAGATGATTTCGTTTTTAGAAATCGCGTGCTATTAAATTTGACAGAAATCACACAAAAGAAGATTAAACATCCTCGACCGGTTGGTAGAATATAAAGGGTAACGTGCCAACTGCCAACATTTTTTAAAAACACTTTCAAATTTTTAGAAAAATTGTCATATTTTTAGAAAAATTGACAAATTTCAAAAAAAATTGCCAAATTTATAAAAAAAATAGTCAAATTTTAAAAAATTTAAAAAAATTGTCGAATTTGAAATTAATTGTCAGATTTGTATGAAAATTGTCAAGTTTTTGAGAAAATTTTCTAATTTTTAAAAAAAATGGTAAAATTCGTGAGAAAATTAAAAATAATAAAGAAAATTAAAAATAATAAAGAAAATTTAATTTTTTGCAAAATAATTTAAATTCGAAGAAATTTTCGAATGTGAAAAAAAATTAAATATGGTTTTTTAAGAAATTAAATGTGTGAATTTTTGTAAAATTTGAAAAAAATAAACCAATTTAGATAAATTCTTGAGTTTAGAAAAATGAATTCAAATTTTGGAATAAAAATTAACAAATATTCTATAAAAGTTGTTAATTTTCTTTCAAAAATAGGTAATTTTTTTCGAAATTTGAAAACTTCATTTTAAATTAGTCAATTTTTCCCAAAATTGACATTAAATTTTAAACTTTTTATTTTAAATTCAAATTTTTTTTAAATATTTGGAAACTTTCCTCAGAATTTCGCAATTTTTTCTGCTCATTTTTCAGCAAAAATAAATACAAAATATAATATTCCCCTCAATTTTAAAAAAAATTTAATATAAAACATAAAATCCCTTTTTATTGGCCTTCGGCCGATTAGGGGCCCATTTTCCACAAAATTAAATAAAAAACATAAATCCCCTTTTATCGGCCTTCGACCGATGAGGGGCTCATTTTTTAACAAATTTAAATTTAAAACGTGAAACACCCCTTTTATCGGCCTTCGGCCGATTTGGGGCTCATTTCCTAAAAAAATAAATTAAACAACATAAAATCCCCATTTATCGGCCTTCGGCCGATAAGGGGCACATTTTCCACAAAATTAAATAAAAAACATAAAATCCCCT
>SCLH01001744.1:77220-100068 GCA_004367855.1 Oikopleura vanhoeffeni
AGAGATGTAGTTGAGTTCTCAAAATTCTTTGGCAAATAGGAAGTCAGTAACAATATATTTTTGGATGACCGACATGATATTCAGAATTTGATTTGTGTTAGTCTAGAAAATTAAGATAAGAACAAGGTACAGCATATCAGTTAAACAACGCTAACGGGGTATCAACATACCATTGCTGAACTTGGAAAATCGAATGCACAAGGGATCTGACCCTAGTGTCATTCGATTTCACTGATTAAGTACATCAAAAGAATTATCTTGAAATAAGGTCAAAAGTTTTGATATACAGAATTTAAAAAATGGTTATTTGTCCTATATCAAGCCAGATCAGTACACATTTTCTGATATGTTCTGGGTTCTTTAACTTATTCAAGTACACTGATGGAAAATAGTTAAATTGCTCGAAGTTATTTTTTAATATAACTTAAATATATGTCGAGAAATACCTTAAAATCGAAATTTTGAAACTATACACTTCTTGCATGAAGAAAAATAGCTGTTCATAAACCAATTAATCTTTGTTTTGAGTTCAACTAATGGGACAAATCACTTTCCTAAAACTGGCTTTTTCAAATTTTAATTGACCGCAATAGGTTGCATCTATATTTTTTTAGAAGTGAGAAAGATGGAAACAAAAATCTCAAAAATCAACCCTCCGTAATATTCGAACAATATTTCCAACATAAAACTAGAGTTATATTTTTATGAGCATAGCCTTCTGCAAAAAATTCTTCAAAATGTATTTCGAACGAGACCATTTACATCGGATGTTTTTTGTGCAATTTAAGATGATTTTAATATCAAAAGCTTTAAAAGGCTTTGTGCTCACACGGTTAAGAGGTAACGCGACAGAGGTCTGTAATCTCGAGATCTCACAATGCACGAAGCTATTTTGGGTATTCGGAATTTTGTAGTCAATTTCAGTTCCAGATAAATTTCTGGACAAAAAAAATTTCCAGATATTATTACGAATATCTCCTTAAAGATTTTATGAATGTTCAATTTTTGAACTGCCTGTAATCAAAACACTTTTGATTATTTTGCATTAGTACTCAAATTGTCAGACATGTATATTACCACATTTGAAAAATAACTATCCGATAGAAAAATTTCCGCAATTGGGAAAAGTCTCGAGATCTATAAACATAGATAAAGTTATTGAATCTATTGCGGCATTCGATATTTGGTTGTACGCATAAATTCATTGCATCTAGAAAGAAAAGAAAAATCAATTTTCAAAAAAATTTCTAAAAAATTAGGTATTTTCCAAAGTAATTTTTTTCGAGAAATCGTCACGATAACGAGGAGAGAGATAATACAATCACACTGCTGATTTTGCTTAACATATTTTTCCAAAACAAACATAATTCAAAGAATCTGGAAATTCGTAAAAAAAAATCGAAGAATTAAAACTCCGAAGGTAACCTTAAAACATTTGAAAATTAGAAAAAAAACCGAACTAGATTAACATGGAATAAATTGACATTAAATCGACATTTCTGCTCATTTGTAGCAAGACGTAAAAGAGACAAAAATCATGCTTATTTACAACTTTAAGAGGGTGATTTCTAAACCAATAACTTATTATCTGAGCATCGAAAATTTTCAAGAATCGCAATGGCAAATTTTAAATTGCTGAAAATTCGGACAATTATTAGTTAGAGGCAGCAGGGAGAAACTATTTCCAGGTCACAAAGTAACCCACAAGAATCAGAATGATATTGGAAAAATAAGCTAAATTTTAATGCAAAATAAACGTTCGAATTTGTGATAAATAATTAAAGAATGTACAGAAAAATCACTTCTAACAAGAATCCACACTCTATTACGATGAAAATATACTCTCGATTGCAACTCTGAATATTCAACAGAATAAATATGTTCATGACCGTGCAAAATACAATTTCAGTCGCTGGATTTCACCAGTGATCAAAAATGTAGTACAACAACAGTAGCGTTAAATCGGTGTGTAAACTATTTTTCAGCATTGTACATTTTTAGTGTTTCACAAAACTAACATTTTTCAGGTAGCCAGACATTTACGTTTGGCAACAATATCAGATATTGCACTGTTATACGTTATGTCTTAAAAAAAATAATGAAAGCAATTTTCAAACTTTTCTTCTGCGACCACACAAATAAGTCTGCTAACTCTGAGTTTCAAATCTGTGAGGTCCTGAAACAACTCTATTATTTCCTGAAAAAACTGAAAGATTGCTAACGAGCAAACGTAAAGTTAATAATCATATAAAACAGTTAACGTAATTATCTAAGTAGAAAAGATGCAGACTTTTTCCAGAAAATTAATTTTTGCCGCCCTGACCATAACGATGTCACTCAATGTTCAGTCGCAATTATTCTTCCTAAAAATACGGCTATCAACTTATTAAGCAGAGTTTTTTGGCCCATTTTGGAATTTTCATACCACTTCAAACCACGTGCATTGAATCTAGTCCAAAAGACTGAATATATTTTAATCCCTAAGATAGTTTGAAAGTGATTTCGTGACGTGAGCCGTATAAAACGAGGGATATGGCTGTATGTTCGGCCTTTTAACACAAGGCTGTGAGGCAATAGTCGAGTGCTAGCTGTTTTTTTTCGATAATAATGGAAACCTTATATACAAAGAAGATTTTGCGAAGGTATCAAAAGAATTTCTTGGCGAAACGCAGTCCCTATGACCTATACCCACCGCTACGAAGAATTCAACATATGAGGTGTTGATACGACAATTAAGATAGTAAAAATGTTTTTATGAGTTTTGCCTCGAGATGGGTTGAAATATTATGAAAAATCAATAAACTGGTCCAATTTACCGACTAAATAAGGCAATTATATTTTTATTTCAACTTACATCACTTGAACATAAAAATGGCTCATCTTCATACTGATCTTTACAAACGTATACTTTGAGCACACATTCGTTATGCCAAGGCAGTTCATAGATTAGAACATGCTGAGATTTTGACAGTGGATCCTCACCAACCTATAGTAGTCGACTTGCCTGGATCACATAATCTGATTTATTAATATTAACCCATTGAACTTTCTATATGTTCACAATACAAGGAAAGTACACGAAAGATTTTTAACGAGAAATTATACACTACCCTAAACCCGTACTTTAGCATTTTTATTAGACCTCGATACGAGGCTATATAGATTATACAATTTGGTGACAAAAAAGAATAGAAGAAATAGTTTTGCACAGCATCCTATGCTCTGATACAAAAGAATTTTATCCAGTAAATAATCGTTCAATAGACTTGGAATGGAAAATGAGCACTTTTTCCAAAAAGAGCAGATAGTAAGAAATTAAAATAAAGGTTATAAAAATAAAAATATTTGTTTGGTGGTGATTAGTGGGAAGTAAATAGTAGGACATATGTTGTGTTTTCTTTTTGTGTTGAAGTCTAAGTTTCATACTACGCCTTTAATATACATCGCTCTCTGTATTAGCCAACCTGCTCAGCCTGCATCCTCATCCATCACTTGCATTCATTGTGATTTGCATGTCTCACAGTTGACCTATCTGGACCTGCCGAGCGCTTTTAAACAGCTTGTTACAGTTAATGCTCGACCTTCTTGATTTATTTGAGTTGACGCGGGTATTTCAGGGATGGGGATCATATTTATACATATAAGCCGCTTCCAAAAGATTCAATATTCCTTTACGAGTGTGCTGAAAAGTAAAGTAGTGCGGCGGGTCTGACTAAAATAACTCGGAAATTTACTCGAAAACCGCAGGACGTCGGTCACTTTAAAAAAATAATACTGATCAACAGAACAATATCTAAGAATATTAATAAAAGCAATTGACTGAATCATAAATTGAAATATCGCGTCAAGATCTGCTTAGTTGTTATATGTGAAAGTTGATAGTTACTGTTACGAGTATACTTGAGAATGAGAGTGATAAAAAAAACCTATCTAGTAAGTGAGGAGAATCGTGTTCACACCAATTATGGTGCCTATTCTTAAGTTATTTTGACGATCCTTGGCTAATTTTATTCGATATTGCTTGAATGTATTGTTGTTTTGATCCATTCCGTGAACTTTCCCCATATTTACTACCCATCGAATGAATAAATTGAAACTTACGGAAATTCTTTAATATCAGTTTTTGTAGAAACAATAACAATTAGTTATGATTCGGAACCATTGTTATTTCACTCGTATAAGTCTAAGTGTGCCCAGTTTTAGCTATTCTAGAGAACTCAAGTCGAGATGATCGTTTCAACGAAACCAAATTCTAATTAAAAAATTTTGGCTAAAAGGGCCAGCCAGTGAATAAATACAATACAATTATTAGTAAGGGTTTTTGTTTGAATTATTATACGGTACATTTGAAAAAAATGATTTATTTGTACGTTCGGTTATCCATAATCATACAAGGTTGAAGAAATATAGACATAAGATGTATAAGGAGATTATTGTTGTGTCGAAGAGTTGCCTAATAATTAGCTGAAATAGTTAACGCGTTGTTTTTAGAGGAGCTAACGAGCCCACGTGCGCACATTATGAGTACGGCTCAAAATTCCAGCACCCAAACCTGCAAAGTCTCCAGCAAAAACTTAGAGCAATTTTTTGTTTTTGAATAATTCAATTTTTCTAAAAAAAAAAGTTGTAGGCTCTTCAAGAGGTATTTTCACTGAACCAAGGTTATTTTGTTACACCTGCATATCATTGCAGCATTTGAAGGAGTTAAATTTTTGGATTTAAAATGTCCTTGTGGCTTATTGCAGATTAATCCTATTCTTTGCGAGAAAATTACTTATGAAAAACATTGTGTCAACGTGCTTTAAGAGGTTGACAACAGTAGTACAAAGTAAACAAATTTCAGATTTATATATTTGAGGAATACAGCGTGCCTTAAAAAAAAAATATTAAATGACCCCTTCGTAGGCACGGCGAGTCTTAGTCATATATTCCGCATCTGATAAAGATGTGACCGTTGTTTAATCATCTTCCTCAACTACTTCATTTTCCCGAAAATTCCTTGTTCGAGATCCATTAAGCGATCGCTGAGAGAAATGGCTTAATAAATGCATCAAAGGATGAATGCCTTATAGATTTTGAAATTTGTTTAGAAAAACACACCAAAATATTCGGAATCCGCAGGATAAACCATTTTTATACGCGCAACCAAACTTGACATAATTTTTATATCTTACGTCAAACTTGGCTACGTCCGATAGCCTATTGAACAACGTATGTCCGCCAGACTCGAAAAAAACAAATTACACAATGAACGCAATTTTTCGAACTGTAAAAGCGTATTACTATATACGTAAATGAAAACTTTTCATCTTCTCTTAGATTATGAAACATACAGGTGCATATTTTGAAGCGCGTGCATGCGTTCACCGTCCGACGTTCAATGTATCTCTTTCAGTTACAGAGCGGAGCGCGATGTGATTGCTGCCAGTGAGTACAGAGCGCATGCTTGTTATGATCTGAAGTTCATGTTGCTACTCCGCCGATCCGACTCGTTAATGCGATATAAAAAAATTGTATCGGTCAACCGATCAGGAATCAAGACTCTGATGAGAAGTTGTGGAATCTTCTGGTCAATCAGTATACAAGTCAATCCATCAAGTTAATTTTAGCTCAATCCGATCAAAATGCAACCGAGCAAGGTTTTTTCGCAAGTCGTCTGTGGCCGCAACCCACTGGGCTGGAGTATCCATAAACTTCGTAAGGGAACGGACGCCAAAAAGTGGGACATCCTGATACTCGAGTTTCAAATTGAAACCAATTAAAATAATTTATTTTCGACAACAATGTCATTTTGCTTTGCCGTCTTAAGTTGTGCTAAAGCTCACTCCACCAACTCAAAAACGCGATGAATTACGAAACCTTCTAGCATAAGGAGAAACAATTCCAGACTCAATTTTGCGAAGGAAGTTAAATTTATGATGTGTGCTTCATGATACAACTTGTATTGATAATTTAAGTCTATTTACAGCCTTTCAAGGTGTAGTCGTAAAAAATAAAAGTTAGGCACATGAAAAATCGATATATACAAACCAATCCCAAAAACGGATTGGTGATAGCCCTCGGTTGCTTTTCATGCTCGTTCTCCTCACCACGGAACGCGCAAAAGTAAAAAACAATGTACCATTTCCTCATAATAAATATCCAATCAACTTACACTCTTTTCGTGCTAGCATTACCAAGTTATCAACGCCGAAAACCCAGTACGGTGTTTTTCTGACAAAAAAATATACAGAAGATAACCTCAAGAGAGTAATTTTGGCCGACATTTGAAGATTATCTACTGTATTTTTAGAAATGGTTATACTTATACTGAGATTTTCAGCCAAGTTCTTTTTTGGGGACACACCCCCTTAAAGACGTTTGAAAGTGGCATCAAATTTAGTCAAGTCTGCACGTGTCTATAACTCTAAAGAGATCCTCCTTAAACGAAAATGAATATCTCAAAAAGTTCATGTATTGTTGTCCACTCTCTTATTAAGATAAAATGCAATAAATGAACCACACGAATGACATTTCTGTCCTTAAGCTCATCATTTCAATAATTTTGATGAATTTCTATAAAAAATTAATTTCGCAAGCATGACATAGCAATTTGAATAAAGAATCATTCATCTATGAATATAAATTTAAAATCGTGACATTAGTTGCCACAATTATGATTATCATGTTCAAAAATCGATTAGAGTCGATCAGGTCGTATCAACGTAAAAACGTTAAGACCCGTACAACGTTATTTGCGTAGATAGTTAACTCTTAGAGACGATATCGGAAACCTTCTTAACATGCTATTTAACACTTTTTTTTTATAACGAATTTAACAATAACTTAGTACATTTAAGAAATCGACGATTTGAAGGAGAGTTTATGAGATTCATGAGCAATAAAGAGAAATAGAAACCAATTGAAATTAATGCAAATTAAAATTTAGTTTCATCTGGGTTTATAAATTTCAAGACACATTTAAATTGAAGAATAACGGCATTGGGACCTACATTTACAATAAAAACGCGTAAATTTCAATTTTTGATTTGTCAGTAGTTACTTGTTATCATTTCAATGCCCCTAAGGATTCATAAAACCGGCCCAACCAATATCACATATAAGCATCAATTAAGAATATGCTTCATATTTAGTTTCAAAACGAACTCAATTAACTTTACCTCCCACCATCCAAGTTAGTATTCGTTCATGAGTATAATAACTTAAAATAATTTGCAATCGAATGCAAGAGACTTAAAAAATTAATTGCGTTCATATAGAACACTGCAAAAATATAATTTCTGTGAAATGAATAACAAGTTCACCGAATAAACAACACAAAAAATTCATCTCTCAGATTTTAAAGTTCAGAGAATGGACTTCTCGAGTATCTGGATAACAAGCGCGTAAGGTAGAATTATCCGTATAGAGTTATACCTCTTGAGATCACAATTTTCAGCCTGAATTACATATCAACATTTAAGTGACAATTACAAATAATATATTTGTGAAATTTTTTAGAGGTTTACTGATAATTACCTGCAAGTTATAATCGGACATAAATATTCCTTTAACCATCCTCACCGAAGACCAAAAAAGTGGCTTTTATTTGTTTGAAAAGGCTGGAAAAGACAAAAAAATTGAAATAGAAGTTGAGGTCAAATCGCCGATAATTTGCGATTAATTTAAAAAAAGAAAAAAAAATTATTTTTTGATGAGCCGTTCGAAAATATATTTCTATCCTACTTTTTTTTCTGGATTTTCTCTGAATTTTTTTAATCAGCTTTATCTCATAAATTTATTTTAAAAACAGGTCTAAAATACACAGTTCAGGATATCGTCTGACCATCTTTAAACCAATAATACATGTTTCCTCTACTCAAATGTAGAACTTTTTATTTACTTTTGTTTGATAAACAGAAAACCTGCTCATGTATTCGAAAAAGCGGAAGCGGAAAATTCAGACATATGTTACCATTAATTCCACCGATTCAGAGGTGAGAAATTTCGTTTTTAATAAGACGACTCCGATAAGGTATTTGAATCGGAGACCAGACTTAGAAACCATAAGGTTTTATCCTATTAATTAATCTGGCATCTTATTACAATGCGTATACTTTCTAGGTAACAGGTGGAGTCAAATTGGTTATTTCCACAGCGTTCAAAGTACTCAAAAGAATAATTATCTCAATATAACATCATAAAAGTTTAAGTCAATCCTTATTTCATGCAGTGTTGTATAAAAAACTAACTTTGTTGAGCTTTACGATTATTCGATCATTTCGAAACATAAAAAAGACTGAGAAAAGTTCTCGCAGGTTACCCACAAAAGCAATTTTCGCACAATGTTTTTGATAGTAGGCCTCGAAATTGCATATTAAAGGCCACTATTTCCATCTGTTCAACAACGACGTTATACGGCAATACAAATACAAATCAAATTTAGATTTTGTATTATTTTAGTTGCTTATGTAAGCGTAGGTTGTAACGAGTTAATCATTCAAACTTCAAAGCCCCGTTCTTTCAGTGCCAAAGCTAGGCATTTTTTTGATAGAGCTGTAAAATCTCATTATATGGTTCTTAACTGTTGTTAAGGCTGCGGAGCCGAACTGTATTTTTCCCTAGGGACTCATGTACTTAACGCAATTAAAGAAAAGGTCGTAAACGTGTGATTTTCACATCTGTAGCCTGTATCCGATTTAAGCAATACTGAATGTGTGTCCAATAAGGTTTCTGAGCCCAACACGATGTGAAAATATACACTTATTATGGGTTAAAAGAAGTGGTTTAAAAACATGGTAAGTCCTTGCAAAAGGTCGTTTTCAAAGTGTTATGCGTTTGAAACAGATTTGCGCGAGATGTTTTCTTGTATATTTCCCCCAAATTTTAATTATGTTAGTGCAATTTTGCTTAATCTAAAACTAGTATAACATGGAATACTAGCATAAAAAAATGGTAGTTCTGGCTTATTTCGTCTGCTAGACGAAGTTTCCTTATAGGGGTAGGACACAAAATCACGAAGCCTAATTTCGTTTTAATTATTTTGATTAATTTTCCTAGGGTACGTGGTTAACACAAAAATTCTTCCAAATTTTCTAGTGCCAAGTTTTAAATGTATACTCATTACTTGTACATGTGTAAGCCCTATATATTTCGCTCATTAAGGGCACGAATTTTTATATTGTAAAGGCGAACTGATTTTCGATAATTCATCAATACGAGTAGTATCGTTACTGCAGTTACGGTGCGCATAGTTCCAGTTTACGTCCATTTTTAATTTAATTTGTGTATCTAGATAAACGAGTACATCATCTTTGCAGCTTCTCAACCGTAAATTAAGAAAAGAGTCAAATGTATTCAATTTTGACAAGTATATTATTTTGGCGCGTTGCGGACCCAAAAGAAAGCAATCGTCCCACATATCGTGAATAAATAATAAAGATTTTTGATCAAGCAACTCCGTAATAGTAGTGTTTTCCAACAATATGCAAAAAAAAATTACTTTGCGGCTTAACTTTGAACCCAGCGCGCAGACCTCTGTCGACGATAAAAACCTGTTGGAGGTAGTGAATGCACTAAATTTCAAAAGTAGCCTAACAATAATTGCTATTAAAATTAGTTGGGGTGGGAAATTATCGTAGGTTATCTCTCCGAAACATACATATCTGTTTTCGTATATTTGCTATAATATAAGCTAGCTAACCTGGGGACATTTATCGATGTAAAAAGAAGAAGTGGCAATCGACCGATACGACCTTCATAAGAAGTGGTAAATTTAGGTAGAATTTTTGAATTTCGTTAAACCGCAAAGTCTATTAGCGATCATCGCATTTTTATTAAGGGTTGGATTAGTTTTAAAAATTTTTCAGAACCCTGGTGATCAGAAATCTGGATTAAGAATTGGCCTCATTGGCATAACCCGGTTATGGACCTTAAAATACCGTGCCCCTTTTTTAAGACTAGAAAGTTTTATTGCGCGAAATTCGTCAATAGTATAAAATTTTTCAATTTAACTTTATCAATCTATAAAAATTTTATGTCGACCTCGGCAAGGGTTTCTGGATAACTTTCAAAATTTCAGGGTAAAAACCTGGATTAACTTATGGCAGTAGTCATCCAAATCGACCAGCGCGAGATTTTTTGACCTATCTATTCACCAAATACAAACATTATTTATGGTCAAGAAATTGCCTTATAGCCTTGCTTGAGATCGGGTATTGCAATTTAAGTTTGCCTTTCTAGCGCAAAAGTGCTCTAATTTCAGGCTATTTTAGAGAAGTGAGTAAATTAGGAGTTTTGTCAGCATTCTCAAGCCAATGAGTGAATAAAATTTTCATTTTAATGCATATTTGGTTTTTATTTCAATACCACCAAATCCGCTTTTAAGGCCTAATCTCATTTTCGTAATATTTTGGGAATCTCTAAATTATTTCTAGTAAAAATAACAATTGAAAAGTTTCGCGTAATTTCTGTTTCAAAATTAAGAGGTCTTACTTGAGTAGTTTTATTAAAGTCCATTTTAACTGTTGACGTCTTTATCATTGGTTCTCTTTTTTTAAAGTTTATTTTTAAGGTTATTGATGAGGTTATAAGTCAGAAGGTGAATATGTGGACCAAAACGCGAAAAGTAGAATTAAGTCATATTGCAGATCTTCCGTTATTCTAATTGTTTCCTCTAATTTTGAATTGTAAGTTGTGTGCCGGAATTTTTGAAATTTCAGCAACTTTCTCAATTTAGTTGACTTACGATCGCTGCCTGAAATATATGTGAAATGGGGCAATAGGGACTTTCGAGACACTCCGTTAGGAAAGATGAACATGGCCGTTACTTCTGTGCAAACGGCGAGCAATCTCCTCATACTTCTTCCAGGGACCTCTCAACCGGTTTAATTGTTGTATGTGTTTGAGATACTATTATATGTCATGTTGTACTAAAAACACAACTTGTTGAGCTTCCGATTTAATGTCAATCATTTTCGAAACATAAAAAAGAACTTGAGAAAAAGTTTCTCGCAGGTTAACAACACAAAGCAATTTCGCACATGTTTTGATAATCTATGATGCCCTTCGAGCCTAACTATCAAAAAAACATGTGCGAAATTGCTTTGTTTAACCGGCGAGAAACTTCTTCTCATCTTTTTTATGTTTCGAAATGATGAATAAATCGAAAGCTCATACAAAGTTAGTGTTTTTAATACAACAAGACATAATAAATATATCTCAAAAATAACAACCACACTTTATTTCAAATGACAGAAAAAATAATTAAATCGAAAGCACTCATACTTTTGATATAAAAGAGTTCAAATCGAGCCATAAAAAACGTGGCTCTGGTCCTCAAAGGGGATTTTAATACTCATGAGTGCAGGAGGGTGACGGATTCATAGTTGTTTAGGGTCGCTTTTGACCTGCACATCAGTTTTTTGAACAATAAAGATGCGATTGTCGTAGTTTCGACAAAAATTAAGATTTTCGCTATAAATTTGCCTAGATTTTGCAAAGCCCAAGGAAGCTTCAAAAAAAAAATTTCGTGCCAATTTATTAGAAAAATCTATTCTGGTAAAACTAGCCGACAGACAATCCGAAAAATTAAATTTTGGGATTCCTTAATATTTTTAAAATACAATAAATAGGACTCAAAAGAGTGCAAGGCTCAAAAAGCGACCCTAAATCACTATGAAATCGTCAAGAGATGGATTACCGGACCTCAGAGTACAGAATCCAAATATTTAAAAGCGAAAATCTGCCGCCTATTGATTGGTTGCATCCTCTTATCACCTGACCAATGAAAATCGGCCCTTTCCAGCAAGTCACGTTCGACTTGTGTGCTTATATCTTGCGTTGCTTTGTATAATTCAAATAATTTAGGATTTTACTCTGAGGTCCGGTTATCCATCTAAAAAAGTAATTTGTTTTTATTAAATGCAACTGGGCCGCGGTTATAATTGACTCAGTTGGAGAAATAAATAATTGTGCGGATAAGACCCGCTTTACAGGCTCAACCGCGGTAAAGCGCTGGGCTTATTGATCCGGGAAGACGTATAGGGCAATATTACGTACAGGTGGTCGCTGTAAGAAAGTGACACTAAATTATAAATAATCAAGAGATCGCAGAAGCAGCGTTTTTAAAAAAGCTGATTTGTATACTCATCCGTATTTCTTGAAAAATTGGTTGAAAATGATTAGATACTTGCAAATTTTAACCTCGATATAACCCATAAAATATGACTATATCTTGAGGAACATTCGAAATTATTTGCCAAGACTAAATCAATTTCTGGGAATTTCGAAAAATATACGGAGAAATTGCTAAATTTCGGGAGGAAAAACTTTAATATAATAACTTTGAGAATCATGTGGCTAACCTCATCTTCGAATTCAACATGTGGGTCATAAAATTTCCAATAATACACTCTCAAATCAATGACGAACCGTGTATCATGACCACTTTGGCGCTAAGAGAGCAAAACTCACTACATATGTACATATTATGTTATATATTTTGGCCAACATTAAAATTAAACAAAATAAAGCTATATTGTTGTCTGAGAAATCACTGTGGACTACATATTTATTAACGGAACCTCCGCTGGGTTTTTTGCCTAGATTTCAGCCAAAAATATTAAATTATACGGTGTTTGATAATCGATTATCTAATAACATTAAAAGCTCAAACAAATTATAGATCGAATAATAAAATAAAACATCGCGGCCATTAATTGATTTTTTTCGGAAATTACTGAGATTGTTCTATTATCAGTTTTTCTTAAATTGGAAACAATGGTCTTATTTGACGCATTTGTTTTAACTTTATTCATCTCTGAAAAGTGTCTCAGTTGAGTTACAAAACTTAATCGGATAAGTCGCTTTTCAACGCCGAGTTATTTAAAAAAATTTTGACTAAAAATCTAACAAAAACAACCAGACAGCTCGTGAGAATAAATAAATATAATGATCAAAGTTAACTATTCACTGTTACCACTGAAAATGAACATGATAATTAATCCACACGATAACTCGAATTCGAAACAAGGATAAGAGTTAAATTTCTAATACTGACGCGCGTTATATCTCGGAATGTTGCAAAAGTAAGCAGACGGTTACAGCAACGTTCCCCAACGCAACCAATTAAAAAAAATCAAGATATAAAATAGTTCTCAAACAGGTTCATACAACCATCTTTCCGGTACGTTTTTGTAAAGATCGAACCGGATTTTCAAAAATGATACAGAAAATATAGAAGTGAAGACAAATTACAAGCAAGTCTGGAAACTTTGTATTCATTCCTTATAAGAATCCTAATCTCAGAAAAATCAAAACTGAACTTGAAATTGAAAAGTTGAAGTCATTAAATAAACGGTAAATTTTTTTGAATTTTTTTCGATATTGAAATGCAAAAATTATTAGCTATAATTAAGTCCAGAAACGATATAAGAAATTACACAAAAGTGGAACAGGAGAGCTGTGAGGCAAAAACGCTAGATAGTTCAACAAAATTTACGAAAATTTTTTAGACTAAGGAAACTCAAGCAATTTGAAGGCACAATTTCAATTGATGAGCGTGAATCAATTGCTTTATAGATATGAACAATTTATTTAATGAACATTTAATTTTTCGGCAAAATTTCACTAGTTGTTGAAGCCAATTTTTTTCTATTGTTTTATTTCACTTATAACTTTTAAATCCAAGATTTAGTTTACCTTTTTAACACACAAACTAACAGCAGCAACAATAGCAAGCGCACAGCTATCCCAAGAAAAGCGATGAGAAGATTCCGCAGACCGAACAAATATTTTAGCAGAGCACAGTCATCATCTGTTCCCTCAGGTGAACTAAAAAAGGGTAGATTCTCAAAAGTGAACCAATTTTTGGCCTTTAAAAAATTATCAATAATAAATTAACCATAATTATTACCATAAAAAAGAATTACCAAATCCTGTAAGCATCAACTTGATCTTAAGTTACACATCACCAGATGAATATCATAGTGTGCTCTCTAGAGCTCAATTAGGTACAAAAATCTAAATCTAACTTTTAATTTAATGCATTGAAAATGATGGAAAAAAAGTTCCCTAGAGAAAATATGGGGCATAATAGATTTTATGTACCAAAGAAACTTTTAAGACGGTGCATATGCCACGGCATCGATCTGAAAGATTGGTAGATATATTATCATATAATATATATCATATATATCAAATATATCATATATTCATATATATCATTATATCAATATATCTATATAGTAAGAAAAAATAGGAACCAATCAATTTTTAATTTTTATCTATTAATAAAAGTGTCATTCTTACAAAACGTTTAAATTTCAATTTCTTACATTACGAGATCGTGAAAATATAAAAACACTTTCATGAAAACTCCAATTTCAACTAAATCCGATGTTAGAATGTTTTTAACATATTAATAAACCTTAACCATTTCGGCTGTTAAAAACTGGTGAATCATTCTGCACAATTGAAAATTTCTGAATCAAAAATGGCCAAAAATAGAGAAAAAAAGCTTTTTAGAATAAACTTTTAAATTGCGTTTTAAATATTAAAAATGTCCTAAATATCAAAATAAATGACGCCTTTCACAGACCGACATATTTTTGCAAGAATATTTAATTTTAATTGAGTGCCAAATGCACTAACCAGTTGAACATACGTAAACTAAATAGATTTCAGAAAATTTAATTACTGATTTCTGCTGATTTTTTATAAGAATTAAGAAAAACCACTTAAAAAAAAATTAGGAACTTGATTTGCGGAAAAGTTTCATAACATTTTCAAACTCGACAAAGATAAAAAAATCTTAGATCTTTTCAAACATGGGTCAGAAAATATGTAGGCATCTATGAGTAATGTAGGACACTATGAAATAGAGGCATCTGATGAAAAAGTGGTCCGAAAAGCTAAATTTGACTATTTTAAAAAGACCGATTTAAAATATAGAATAGGGATTTTAGAAGCACGAATAGACCGGAAAAACTGAAGCTTTCTTATAAGAAACTGCAACGACCTCTTAAATGACCAAATCGATCCAAGGCATCAAAATTATTTTGAAAAAAAGCTAAATATCAAAGTGTACATGGATATAAATGTATAAAAACAATTAGCACTTATTAATGCCATTTAGGAATTTTAAATCTTTTTTCGAAAATCTAAGTATGTGCGATTTTGATATTTAAAAACTCTGAAGTTCAAATAAGAATCAATCTTGAAAGATAATAAAATCGAAACGTACATATAAAATAAATAAGTAATGTCTTTATACAATCTTATGAAAAAGTTAAAGTGGCAATTTCTTTGTTAAACCACCACTAAATCGATTATAAAAAAATTGGACGGAAAAAAAGCGGAAATTTGAATAATGTGGGATTCTTAAGAAATTTTTTAAACGAATCCAGCAAATGAAATTCGAACTCAAACCTGTAACACATTTATCTGGTTGAGCTAACGATAAATAAGCACAAAAACAATTAAACTGACTTATAAGTTTTGTAAGTTATATTGACCTCCATCTCAAAGTATAGCCACCCCCTTAATGAACATGCAGTTGACCAATACTCATTTTTTACATAGCGAAAAAAAATTCCCCTGCACTGACGAAAAAAAGCCGCCAATGAGAGTTGACCATAATATCCTTTTTCACAGCTTTATGGTTTAATATCCCGCCCTAACTACTTAAAAGACAACCACTGACGTTTCCTAATCAGGGCCGGATATAAACAAATGTGAATAAGGGATATCGATAAAAACGCTTACTGATAATATATGTGGCAAACTCGATTGCTGGAATTTTTTAAAGTCGAATCTGCTATTATTTTGCAAGAACAAGCAATCTTATCTTTTGTCGTATTAACAATTAATCTTGAAAAATAATCGCCCAAAGAAAAAAGTGCGGAAAAAATCTTAGTGATGTCTTGGGTATGATACAAGGCAAGATTTGACGGGTGGCAATCGGGTCAATCTACTAAAACAATCAACACAATAGACAACATCAGTGCTGATCAACACCGCTATAAAGATAAACCGGCGTTATCATAAGTTCAATCATACCCCTCATTTATTAAGATCCACTTAAAGTTAAAAAGGAGAATGTATTCTAGGAAATATATATTTAAAATATATCCAAATATAATCATACAAATCAATAAATATTTAAAATCATATTTCTATTATTCATATACAGTGAATTTATATCAGTTATGTTGATAAATCATCTTACGGTTTAAATTAGGATAATGAACCTGTGAATTCCTTGACATAAATATAATATTGGGATCTGAAAAAATCCAAAACTTTTGGTTAAATGGACGATAAGGTGGAAGAGCTAAACGGCATGAAATCTTAAAATATATGTGGTTTCATCATAAACTTATGCAAATCTTTTTCACTTTGGAAATGAAAGTGATTTCATAAAGTCAATTTAATAGTAGAAGAATTACCTGACAGTGCTAAACATTACCTTCTGCCATGTATTGTGTTTTATCGGTATTTTGTTGATTTGTTGTACAGAAGTGCAAAACTACAAGCGAATTTTATATGCTGTTCAGAAGGATGAACATAAAAAATGTGAGAATCGTACTGGACGGAAAAATAACCGTCCTTGATTGGCCAGACCAGGCGGCCCTCAAACACACACTCATCGCTTGAAATCTCAATCATAACCAACCATCTCTTTTTCGGATGTTGTGTTCCACTCTCTGAACAGGCCTATAGATTCAGATGATCAAATTTGCTAACAAAAAATATTGTACGCCTTGGGCAAGTAGAAAGTGCAATAAAGGAATTTAAAATTATTCTATAAAAAGCCATCAATACATGTTTTTCTCAGTTAAACCTCGCGCGAGTCCTTGCTAGCTTCTTAATTTTCAAAAAGCAGAAACCCAAAGTTTTAATGGAAGGTCTTATTTTCGACAAATAATAATCCAAAAATTCCCAAATTTTTTTTATTTAAATATAAATATCAAATTTGCCGGCAACAGAACCTAAAATATACTAATTAAACTGGAGTGATTCCGGGCTCTTCTAATACATCTCTCGGTTATGGGATTTTTCATCAAACTGTATTTCGTCAAAATATTAAAGTTTCATAGTCGGCCAAAATTAAAAACTGGTCGTTATAAAGTTAACAATTGGGAATTTCGATTGGTCTCCAAGTATTCATGACAAAGCTAGCTGTATCTTGTCCACACGAAATATCGATTTTCTAGAATTTACAGTTTGAATACTACAAGAATCGAGAGGAAAGCCACAGCACAAACAACTTTTCCAGATATTTTTGCCAAGCCTTAAATCAGGGAGTCATAAGTGTAGTTACATAAAGTTTATGTATATCTTAATCGAATCGTTTGTAATAGTCAGATAACGCAAGTTTTGCAGCGATAGAGAGCACAAGCAGAAAAAATTTGAGTCGAAAAAGTAGATTTTCAGTTATAATATGAGTGAAACTACCTATTTTAGACTTTTAATTGAGGTTTGAATGTTTGACTTAAAAATCTAAGAATAAGAGTCCAGAACAGTTTCCTAGATAAATAATGGAAACAAATGGAAAATTGTTAAAGTCTCCGAAGCCTTGATTGTAACCCAAACATAGGCTCAAAATAATGCGTTAATGATGAATTCTGAAGTCAAATGAAATAAAGTTGTCAAAAAAATTTTGAAGACTGCCTAACACCCCAAATTCCTTTTAGCCTACCCTATAATAACAAATTAAACCTATATGGCAATTTATATCATTAACTATCAAAAAAATTTCCCAGATCGAGTGTGCAAAAAATCATTTTATCTCCTCTTTATCGACGTGCTTCTTAAAGCAATTGAATGCAGGAAATATTCTGCGGAAAAATAGCGGCGCCGTCTTGGCTGCTTTGAGCGGTATTGCCTCACGCACCAAGACGCACCTTGAAACGACGCAACTTCTGCAGTCAAAAACTGAAGCCCGCGAACTGTAATTTAACATATATCAAAGAAACATAGCATCCTTACTTACATTCCATCGACCTACAGAAAACTGGGGTCATCTAGTTCAATAGTATAGTCCTTGCTCTATTTAATGCCATCAAAACAAAAGAAATTAATTATAGCGGAACGGTGCGTTGTTGTCTGCGTTGGTATTATCAATTTTCCGTTGTAATTTCTGGTCTATGTCTCGTTAATAATTTTGAAGTTGTTCTGTTTATTCGTGTGTTTTACTGTTGTTGTGTGCTCATTCTAACTGACGTTGTTTCCTTCTATTTGGAAGTGTTTCAAAATCTTTGTGTTGTTCTTGATCAGCCGTACTAGTTAAAAAATGACGTTAGTACCGGTTATTCCGAACTTGTAGATGGTTCTCTGTTTCCAGCACTATTTGTAAACGTCGAAAATGACATTACTGTTTCAAAGTAACCAAGTGTAGCGATTTTGAAACCGCGGTGACACTGCAAAAGTGGTAACTAAACGGTAAATATCAGAGTGAACGGTAGCGTCAGTCACTGTAGGTAGCGCACACTGACCGGTGAATAAATTGGTTGTACTCATGAAAATTTCTGTAAGTACCAGTAGAATCATAACTGAACGTCAAAATCTTAACGGTAACCGGTGAAATCTGTGACGGACCGACAAATTGGTTGCTGATTGAACTTTTCTGTAGTAGCTGTAGCAATCCGTATAACCCGTGACTGTTCCAGTAAATTATTGTTGTCTTATTGTAACTCCTGTAGTACCAGAGCATCAGTACTGTACGGTAACATCAGTGACTGTAACCGTAAACGAATTGGTTTGTCTATTGAACTTCCGAGGTATCGTGGCACTCAGTAATACTCGTGACTGTCCCCGAAACGAATCGGTTTCCTCATTGAAACTTCTGTTGTACCCGGTAAAATCAGTAAACCGTGAGCCGTACCAGTAAACAGTGGTGTGCATTGTACACTCTCTGTAGTAACCAGTACATAGCCACTGTACCAGTAAAATCTGTAACTGTACCGGTGACAAAATCGGTGTCTCATGCGAAACTTTCTGTAGTACGCCGTAAAAGCACGTGAAATCCGACCTTACCGTAAATGAATCATTGTCCATTGAAGACTTTCTGTAGTAAACCAGTAGCAAGAGTAAAATCTTCGACCGTCCGGTAACTAATCTAATCGTCGTCCATGTAACTACTGTGGTACCAGTAGCATCCGTGACGTACCAGTAAAACCCGTGAACGGCCAGGAAACGAATCTGTCTTCTACATTTGAATTTTCTGTATAACGGTAAATTGTGAATATTATCGTGACATCCGTGACTGTACGTAATAAACATTGTGTCTCATTAAAACTTTCGTGTGGAACCGTAATCACTAACATACTAGTACTATCAGTGAACAGTGTATGAATCTGTTGTCTGAAGATACCGTGGCGACGGACAGTGCCTGTATCGTTGTATAAGGAAAACTGGCCACGGTACCGGTAATGGAGCCAATATCTGTGAACCAGTGACAACCAGTTGATAAATTTGGTTGTCTCATTGAAACCTTCTGTAGGTTCTGTACATCACTCACAGTACCAGAAAGTCCAGTGAACAGTGAATGCATATGTGTATCAGGGAAACTAGTCGAAGTACCGTAAATAGTGATCGGTCAGTTTAACTCAGTGGACCGTTCCCGTAACTAAATCGGTGTGTTGTCAGGAAAACTTGCCGCGGTACGCGTAACATGGATGAATCAAGTAACAGAATTGGTTTGTTACGGAAAACTTGCAGATGGTACCGAGTCACAGGGAATGAACCATGACTGTTCTAGCAGATAATCTTTTGTTCATCTAACCTCAGTGTTCAGTAAACCATCACATTAAATAAACGTTGTCTCAAAGCAAATCTTTTCGATGTACTGGTAACACTGGGACTGTTTCAGTATACCAGTTAACTAAATCGTCACGACCCAGTATGGCTCTTGAGTATCAGTTATTTCAGTGAGCTTGAGAAAGTGCGTTATTAAATCTGGTGTTCCATTAAAAGAACGTAGTGTTCATTGATTAAGGGTTGCAATCCACATATAAGTTTGAGTCACCAGAAAACATATTGTTTTGAACAATAAAACTTTAAAGAACAAATTATATATTCCCACAATTTCCTAAGAAATTACTTTCTTGTCATTTTTTTCGGTGAAGTATATAGGCTAAAATAGTAAAACCCAAAAAAATGGAATTTCTATCTGTCTCGAAGTGAAATAATTTTTTCCAGAAAACATATGATATGGATGCTAAATTTTAAGCGAAAATTAGAACAAAAAAAACCTTGAGGTTAAGAGGTAAATTACCGGTAAAGAAACCAGAAAGTCGAAAAAAAACGGCTCGCAGGCAACGCTAGTTTGAAAGTTTATATATGAGTCATAATCATTGGACCCAAAATTCAAAAAGATGTATGGCACATTCCGACTATCTACCGGAGTTAAAATAAGGCATCTAAAAAAAATCAACCAGACTTGAATTTCATAGTATTTATTTACATTTGACTGTATTATCTATCTTATATTTTTATTATTATAATAGTATTTACATTTGACTTTATATCTACTTAAGGGGGTAGTGTCTGTGAAAAAATTTCGAAAGTAAAAAGAACGATACTAAATGACGAAAAAAATCGATTGGTGATAGTTTCGCGACTTTTCATAAAGGCGTTTTTAACACCAGAGGGCGCCACACAAAAACTGAAACTTTAGGTACATGTTTTGGTAAGTACATATCCAGATCAGTTCATTTCAAGGAAAAATTAAAGTCCTAAATACAAGCTAAAATAAATCCTGTTAGTTTTTTTGAAAAAATGAAAATACAGTAGATGACCTCAAAAAAAGTGAATTTTGTCCACTTAGGTACATTTCTGAGAAAAACTGCCTAACCAGAAAGAAAATAATTTTCTGAGGTTCGATTCACCTTAACATTCGGATCTTTAATCCGGTGAAATTTCATTTTGGATCAAAAACGCCATAACTACATAATAAAATGCAGGTTGAGTTATCTACCTATATTTGAGTTTTTCGAAAAACAGTATCACCGTAGAATAGTCAACATTTACAAAGTGCCTTCCAAACTACGCAATTCATTTGTGAGAAAATAAGAGACGTCAGAACAATAATAATGAGAGGAGATCCAGAATGCAATCCTTTTAAAAATTGGAATCCTCAGAAATAAAACACAATCTCGGTCTTAAATCATACCGTGTTTTCCGAAATGCTCGGGGTGAAAAGATTATTGATGTAAAATCACACTTTAGCGCAGTAAGTTTAAAGTTATTTACTGAAATATATTCATTGTATATTGTAAAAATTCTCAACATTGAGTTTATGCATTTTGTTTGCTGGCGAATGTCCCAAAAAAAAATAGTATGAAACACTGTAAATTCACGAGGTAAGGGTGAGGGGCCGACCTTTGTATAGCCTTTGGAACATTAATTGCCAAACAATTAATTTTCTAAATAAAGTTAGTATAGAAAATTAATGGCCTTCGAAAAACGTATCTCCCTCTAAAAATTTTCCCAAAATTTGAAAAATTTTTCTCATAATTGGAGAATTGGAAGTTTATTTCTTTGTTATTATAAACTCTAATTAACAAAATGAATGAAAAATCGGACGATGAAATAAAAATTTCCAAAACCAAAATGATATCGAATTTTAAGTGGCCAATGGTAGGAATTTTCCAGACATTGTACGTCCAAGGATTTTGGGTGTTTTTGAAAAATTATTTAGCTATTAGATTTGACTCAATTATTTCATGTCCAAATATGGCGTGCCGATTGGCGTTGCCATTTACTGACGTGACATATACAAATATTTAATCGAAGACAAACTGCTGACTCTACAAGTAATGTGAAAATTTAAGAGGAAGAACTGAAAAGAAATGAGTTATCATCCTGATGTCTAATCACAGTTCAAAAACTTTGTTGTTTTTACTATGAGAAAAACGTTTATTCGTTAGCAAGCTAAAAATTTTAAAATCTGAAAAAAATAATATTTCAGCAAAAAAAATGACAAATAGGCCTTAAATTTTGTATCACCGAAAACCAAAAAAACGTGTCACGGCTTCTGTTTGCTCACAGAAAATGTTAAATTTGAGAAAATATCTAGGTTAAGAAACCATGATATTGTGAAAATACGGTGAGCTACGAAATATTCTTAAAATTCACACCGTATGTCAAGTTTTATTTATCTCTAACTTGGAAAAGAAAGCGCTGTATTTCATTCATTATTATTAATCCTCAAACCTGATAAATTCTTATTCTCTTCGTCACTTTTTAAGCATAAAATCTTGAAAAAACTCCTTTATTACAAACGTCTTGATAAATTAAAAAAAGTTATAGAAAAAATCTGCATCGTCAAATGCCAAATAATGTGAATGTTGCCTACATTTACACATAAACTTATACAAATTATGAAGTGATGACCCATCTTATCTAATTTTTTAATGAAAAGATGTCCCGTGTTCCACAAAAGTTCATATTTCATACTAAAACGTGTCAAAACCCACGCTGTATCATATCGAATTAATCAAAATTTATAACGATAACTACTGACTATCGGATTAATACTTCGTGTAAAATAAGTTTTCACTGTTTTGTAAATAGAAGCAATATACGTCGAAGATTCAGCTCCATTATCGCGCAATCAGTCTTTTTCATCACTCTCCATATTCCCATCCATCTCCGAATTGTTGATCGTCATATAAGTCCCGAAATTGTAAAAAGCCAGAATAATTTTTAAAGATTTTAAATTCGAAATCAAAATTTTCTTAAAAAGCCATAATGCAAATATTCGCTAGTTACATAAGTTGCCTGGATTATGAAAATTCACTTATTAGTATGGTGTGAATGTACTGTATTGAATGTACTTGTACTGTATTTGATATAGTAGTAAAA
>SCLH01001745.1:0-27399 GCA_004367855.1 Oikopleura vanhoeffeni
CAACACCACACACAAGAGAGAGATGAGCCTTTTTCTAAATCTATAAATTATGAGCTGCGCGCGAACAAAACTATATAATTTTATTATTTAAAAGTAGATAAAGGATCATTAACACTAAAAGTTTCTAAAATGAAGTGTTTATTTAGGGTTTACACTTATCCTAACATTGCAGTTCACCTCTCTCGATTTCAGCCAGTACATTTATCCAAACTTTCAAATTGGTTTTCACACTTGATAAGTTCGTTAGGTGCGCGCAACGGGGGACTTTTTTAGACTTGTACTTTTGGACAGTCAGGTTCCCGTTATTGGGTCACTCAGGAGTAAGACCGATGTTTAAAACATTTATATGGACCATGTTAGCGTTTTATACCATATTAACCTTCATTTGACTGACTCTGATATTTTCTGTTTAGATATTTTTGAAGTACTATAGAAGTCAATATAGTGCCAATAAACGGTGGTTCTACCCATTCAAAGAGTTCTAGCTCATTAATAACGTCAAGTTTGAATTATCATTTCGTAATCGTTGAATATCGTTATAATTTGATTATCTGTCGTTTGAACTTGGTCTGGGTATAAGATGTAATTAAAATCGTCCAAGAAATTTGCCAATCAAAAATCTTTACCTGCGATTATATGTATGCACAATCGATGTCTGAATCTCTTTTGGGCCAATGCGACTCTTATAAGTTAGGTCGTAAACTTTTATAGGTACTATAGTATAAATTGGACGAATTTACTAGTTCTATTTTCTTTATTTAGAAGGCGAAGTGAATCCGGATGCACCTATTGGTGCACAACATGACGCTTTCAATAAGAAATTCTCAGAAACTCAAAAATTGCTCTCACACTGGCAGATTGTTCCTAACTGTTAGGACCTAACATTTTGTTTTGTTTTTTCAAAATTTCTTGAAAACGGTTTTAAGTGGTACGGATATTCGTTTTGAGGTCAGGTATGTCGAAACGTCCAGATTGTAGAACAAAATAATCAAATTATAGGTGAAAAAGATCTCAAATCCTGATAAAATAATTGAGTATTTAACACAAACTACGTTGGCAGGTTTGTACTTATCGTTTCTAAATTCGTTTTTGCCCAGGAATAGCCGAAAGACGTCTTTTGAGGCTTATTTTAAAGCTCAAATGCAAAAGTCTACTCTTCCCTAGATTTTTAGTTTTGAAAATTTCAGCCCTAAGCGATAGAAAGAGTTTGCGTTTGGCGCAGGAGTTGTCACCAGTGTTCCTTAAAACGGGATCCAAAGTTTTTACTTGGTCAGGACCAGGAGCGGGATCTGGAATTAAAAGTTAAAAAATTTGGTCGGGATCCGGGATTTGATCGGGCTCCCGAGTGTTTTTAAACTTTCCGTGGTAGAAATTATGTATTAAATATTAAATACTTTTGAACACCATAAATATTCATGAGCCCAAAGCATTATGGCAAATCATAACGGTTGGCGGCTAGGTTAGAATATTTGTAATTATTTGACAACTAATACTTTAATTTAACAGTAATTTTTTTTAAAAATTTATACAAACCTTTAAATAAAAACGGGGTTTAAGGGGAGTCCCCAAAAAAACACAGACGTTTATATTTTCAGCTCTCAGAGATGATAGACAGCTAATTTTTACTTCATTCTCAATTTTGTATGTTTCATTCCAAAAAAATTTTTTGTTGAAAAAATTTCGATGTATAAAAATTTCAAAATTGTCCTAGTTTAAAATTTTTTTATAAATTCCTATTTTAAAAAAATTACATGTATAGTAAATATTTTGTTAAAAAATGATAACATCTGGGATCGGGATTGAAAAGAAAATATATGACTCGGGACCGGGCGGGATCGGGATTGAAAACGTCATCCCGCTTTAGAATCACTGTTCGTCACATCCAAAAATAATTTTTCGTTTTTGAAACGATATCTTTAATTTTCAATATCCATGAATTGCATAAAAATGGATTTAGACCAAGGATCGGAGTTCTGTGGAATATTTTTAGGGAATTGGTATCTATCAAAAGATGCGCGTATAAGTAGCAGCTGACTGCCGCAAGTGAAAATACTCGAAAAAATTTAATCAAGTATCGCCTTTATCTATACTTTGTTAGAAAATGCTAGTTGGCAGATTTTTCCAGTGTTATTATAGAGTAAAATGTATCTAGAAATCACTCAACTGCATTTTCTAAACAAAGTGTGATAAGGGATATTACTCGTGAGACCATGCAAAATTTGAAGTTGGGAATACTGTCTTAAAAAGCTGTTTCCACTTATTCTGGCTTTTCCGGTATAAATAATTTGGTTTTTGCGTTTCATGATCCATTACTGATTAATAAAGTTCGGAATTTTGTGCTCTTATTGCTTTTCTGAAACTTCAGCGACTCGTGAAGTCACGAGTAATTTTAGTGCAATAGCTATACTTAGGGACGAACGTTGACACTTAGCTTGGCCACATTTGGTGGTCAAGAGCTGCGGTCACAATCTAAGTGAATTCACGACAAAAAATTTTTTCGATTTTTTGACATCGTGGCAAGATATCGGTTTTTAGCTGAAAATATCACTAACAACCTTTTGAACAGCTAGAACCTGGGTTAAAAGATGTGTAAATTTGAGAAATTACTTAGTGAGGAAGCCCCATAGCGTTTTTCAGTTGATCTATCATCCCTATTCACACTTTGGTTTAATATCCCGGTCCTACTACTTAAAAACACACTACGTTTCCTAATGAGGGCCGGGATATTAACAAAAGTGTGAAATAAGGGATAGTTAATGAGATACCCCAACAGCTAATCCAATTTCTTTTTAAATTTTCCATTTCACTGTTCGATGAGATTTCTACGTGACTCTTATTTGTAGTATGAACATTCATACGTAAAAATGGGACACATAACTTGACGAAGTTAGCTCTGAACTTCCGTTGTATATATTAAGTTAATCCGGAAGAAAATTTTGGGACATAAATTTTTTTCCTAAAAGTTACCCAAGACAGGTTTATTGGGCGTTAAAGTTCGGCAAAAACCTCACGACAATTGGCCATTTTACGGACGGAGTATATTTAAATGCTAACTCCTGTGAAAAATTTTGGAAATTAATTTTTCGAAAATGACCCAGAAATAGGTCGATTGGGGTTAAAAAGTTAGAAAAATCCAAATTTTTGATATTTTTTTTGGGTCGAATGGTAACTTTCAAAAAGTGAAGAATGTAAAATTCTTTACATTTCTCCCCTTTTTTTGGGGTACAAAATGTAAAGGTAAAATGTAGAAAATAAAAAATCTGATCCCAATAGTAAAATGTAAAGAAATATATCTAGTAATTATTCTAGAACGTTCATTTTACATTTCCCTTAAGTTTACTTTTTTTAATCCTTCCATGTTTATTCCTTTATGTTTACATTATCCTCCAGGATAACTTTTTTACATTTTAACTAAGTTTTTTTTAAAGTTCTAATATTTTACATTTTTATCTTCAATTTTGTTTTACATTTTATCTTCAACATTTCCCTTTAAATCATATGACATTTTTACCCTTTCTAAATGTTTTTTTACATTTTTTGACTTTTGTTTACATTTCCTTTTTTTACATTTTCACTTTTCTTACATTTTCACTTTTTTCATTTTTTCTAACATTGACTCCATTTTTTTAATCGAATCTGGCTTACCTGTTTTGGGTCATTTTTCGGAACAATAACTATATAAAATCTTCTCGGGGCTAACTTGATACTCCGAAGTTTCAGAGCTTAAGGGGTGGTCTAGGGGTAAGGATTTTTCGGGTCTTTTTTGCTTTGGCACTTAAATGTTGAAAGGACTCAGAGATCATCGATTACATACTTCAGGTTTTAGAACGCTCAGACAATTTCTCGTCATTATTGACCGAATCGTAAACGATTTTTCAGTAATTTAGCGCTTGACGTTAGAGTGGCCAATTTCTGAGATTTCGCAGTAAAGACAGTCTGTTCGTTCCCTAACTATAGCCTGTAGTTAGGCATTCAGAGTATCGATAAACCAGTCCAGTCAGATTGACCGGGTGATAGTTGAACTCCTTCACGGAAGGTGAATTGGCCTTCATGAAGATGGCGTCAGTTGCATGTTTTCCAGAAACGTATTTGATCTGAGTTTACCAAATAAATTTGCAATGAGTAGTTTTCTTGAGCTGATTTTAATAAAAGACATTCTAAAAACTAACACTGATTTCTGGCAACACTTACTTTGATTTATAGGCTCCGATTCGGGTCGACATTCTATACGTGTGGACAAATTGAGCGACAGCACATTCTTTTACGTGACGTTTTCGCTCACGTTTTCCAAAAATTGGAGTTTTCCTCTCACCATCTGCAAACAATATTGAACATAAATCGAGGGCAGTTTAAGTTCGAATATTATCGTTTCGATTAGTAAAATAATAATTTTCTGGTACGCTTGTGTAATTTTCTGCGTGACCAACGGGTTCATTTGAAACTTTGAGTTGAAATTAGGTTCACGACTAAGCGTCATTAGGCGCGTCCAAGGTCAGAAAAATTCAGCAGTGAACCATTTTTGAGAAGCACTAAAAAACTGCTGAAGTAGTAAAACTTAAAGGGACTCCGACTTCTTTAAATTAAGTTTCGAAGTCTGCGATTTTCTCATTGGTTTTTACAATTCTTCACATGAGCTATTGAGTCTTTTTGAAAAGCCACACATTTTATCTCCACACTGGTATCACTGATGAAAATACAGTGAAATGAGAGTCGCTGTATCAAGGGCTTTGGGTACCCCGCCGATTTCGAATTTTTAAAAACTTGATCTAAGTTGTCCGATCAATAAAAGGCTATAATCTTTCAAATATCCGATTTTGACGTTGAAAAGTCTTCCTCTTTTAATCTGAAGTTTGATAAGACTACGAAATTCACAGCACGAGATAAATATATAACCTTGTGAACGCGTCCGTTTGGAACGTACAAATTACTGACCGCTACGGACGCCTGTTGAACGCTCACAAGCTACCAAACAATTTCAAACCCCTTAAATTCCCACCACTTAAAAGAACGACCTATTAAGGGTAATCTGTCTGATTAAATGAAGGCCTTAACGGATTAACAAATGCTCAAATTGATACCGGGTGATAATTAAGTGTACTACAGAACCCCACATCATCAAAAAACATTTCGAAATTTTCGCATTTTTTCGATTTTTTTCGATTTTTTAAAAGAATAAAAAATAACGTTTGCGTCGAATTTTTACCACTAAAACTTCAAAATACGCCTTGACGCTAAAGCCACTTTCTCATCAGTGTCTGGCTTCTTTGACCTACCTTCGAAAAGCGAAGCCTTTTTTTTTTTCGGAAAGATTTTTTTGGAAAGATGATCAAAAAAAATCATATTTCGGAGTTTTAGCTGGAAATTCCAAAAAATCTTGTGACCATTTCTTACATATGTTCGTGAGGAGTACTTGAATACAAATCCTGAGCCACTTTGCAAATATATGCTGGGAGGAGATAGATTTTGAATGTCTGAAATTGTGAAAATCGCCCGGTTATGGCTTCTAGATTGGTTCAGCTCACCGGATCGAAAAATCTTGTTATTAAAGTTGGGACGATACTACCGTTACGTTTCTGTGAAAAATTTGAGTTCGAATTTGATATGACCGTCTGGGAGGAGATAGATTTTGCAGTTTGGGAAAATGTCACCCTGTTACGATACTGTATCTATGGTGGTTATGGTCAAAAATAATTTGTAATGCATTTTTTCGAAGATTAAGGATTAGATCTACCAATAATGCATTCGGTTTATTTTTCTCATAAGCTTTTCAGTTTTCCAGAATTATCTAGCCACCCGTGAATATCGTCAAATCTGCCAAGATATACCCCCTTATGGAGTGGGTGTCCGCTAAATTTGAGCCTCTTCCAAGGCCATTTTCCCGCCAAACTAGCAAAAGGTGATATTCAAAAACAGTTTGTTACTGAACAGAACCAATCTTTCTCGGGCGGTAATTTTGAATTTAACATAATCTGAATACATATCCACACGCCGAGCACCTCCGCTTTTAATTTTGTTTGTTTTGTCGCGTTTTTGCTCCGCTGAACCGCAATTTTAAAATCAAAATGCGCTTTTGCATTATTCGTAAGGCTTCTCCGGAGCTGATCACAAAAAAATAATAAAAAAGAGAAAATTAAAGGATAGGCCTAACTGCGTGTCTTTTTAGGAGGCTTTTTAAAAAGTGTAGGTTCGGCGTAGTCGGGATTGTATCAGATTATGTCAGAATTTAAAATTACCGCAAAAGTGGTTCTGTTAGTTACAAATGTTTTTGGAATATTTCACCGTTTGCTAGTTGGGCGAGAAATGATCTCGGAAGAGCTGAAATTTGCGACACCCACCCTCTAAGGAGGTAGTTCGTCGAAAATGATTCTCTAGAAGCAATTTTTCTCTGTTTTTTAATTTTAATGTTTTTTATAAATAATATAGACGCATGCGAAAGTATAGGGTAGTGTTGTTATCTCCATAACTGGTCAGGAAAGGCACTTTTTGAGAGTCCGGAAATATTGTATGAAATAAGTTGATTTTCAAATTGTTGTTGATTAATCACAACACGACTTTATAAAAACACTGAGGAAGAATTCGCGACAAATCTGCCACGGGACGTTTCCAGCTGCAAATTCAGGTAGGTTTCGAGTGGTGTAATTTCATGAATCCAGGGAGGAGAACATTTGATTGAGGACCCTTAATAATAAGGTAAAATATGTTTTGGTGATACTGAAGCCAAATCAAGAGTTTTTTCTAAACAACTCTTATTTTGACTGCTCACGTTCTGTCCGTGTTATTTAAGTCATGATCATTGTGTACATTCAAAAACTCAGGGAGAAATTTTGAGAAAATAATTTCTTATAGTTTTGTAAGCACGTTTCTGATTTGACCAGCCTTGTCATTTTGATTTATTTATAGATGCAAGATTTTTGTTCAAATATGCAGAAAGATGTGATATTTGTCCAAACTATTTGGACTTTGCGACAATTGGCAGTGAAAACCTAATGTGAAGCGACCACCCTTACAACTTCCACCGCAAAAACTTATTTTAATCGATCATGTTTGAGAAATCATTAAATCTTTAAAAAAAATACGTTATTTGAATTCAAAGTATAGTCAACATATCATACGTGATCAAATATATAGCGAAATAAAGTTTTTTCACCAAGCGAAAACCAAATTAAATAAATATGTACGATGAAAGTAATCAGAATCGATAATCACTAAAATGATGTCGTCTGTTTTATTGAAAGTATGCACACAAAATTTATTTCATATATTTAGTAGTTACATTTTTATCATTTAATTATATTTTTGATACGAATTACCTTTTTTATTAAATGTCGTTAATTTATTGATACATAATTGAAAAATTCAATTATATCAAATATGGTGGTAAATAATGCAAAGACGAAAAGTACCTCAAATCTTATTCTTCGAAGTACAGGTTTCGAAACTACAAATTGGGTAACTTATTGACACTAATTGTGACATACACGTGTTTCATAAGCAATTATTGTTTTGGCAACAGTCATATATGGCGATTATAAGCCAAAGTTAGTAGCCAAAGTATAATACGAGCCAAAGCTTTCAGAGATATTGTTTCGCAACAAAATAAACAATCCTATCCTCCGGTGTTCAAATTTGTATCAAAATGCTCGAAATTCTCCTTACGATAGATTAGGACTGGTAGAATATGTTAGAGAATTGGTCACTATAACATTACAAGCTTATTTTAATGATATTTTCTCGCTAACCGTATCTAAATAACTTTTGAAGATTTCCAACAAAATTTTTGGGATTGGTGAAAAAGCGCGTAACTTTAAAAACTATTTTAGTTCGATTTTTTCATTTTTCAGCTAAATGGTTAAGAAATAACAAACAAGTGTATTATTATCATTGAAATTCAAGATATGATCGGCCAGCAACTATCCAGCAACTGTTTTGTATCTTTCAAATGGGCTCTCTATTCGATCAAAATGTTAGTTTGGTTCTCGAAAATCGGAACTAAAAATAATCCCGATTTAAATCGCGCGCAATTAAATTTGTACCAATTACCAGATATTGGATGACTAGATCTGTAATTTTCGCGTTTGATCATGAGAGCACCGGATTCACTATTTTGACCAGTAAGAGCTTCAAAACATAAGTTCAAAGGCGAACGTGAACATAGAGACCGTAAGGAGGGATCCCTTTTTCAATACATTTGATTAGATTGTGCAGATAAATATTGAAGACTAATATGTTTTACTATTGCACACATACGCAGTCGTGTGACACGACAGTAAGCAGTTCGATACACTGGCGAACTGTGGCGTTGCAAACGCCGGGCTGTCAGTGCGACACTTTATTGAGGCTATAGTTTAGTAGCTAGTAACTTTTAGAAAAATGCTCTTTTGGATTGTTGCTCATTCTGCGGGTAGCATGACTGGCGGACAGCCTTATTCGAATATTTTGATTCTGTAACCAATACTTATTAGTTTAAATTTTTTTTAATGCTGATCAATTGTCACTTGTAGTATGCCGTATACAATTACTATCACAGTATACGTTTTGTATTTTTTTTTAAGAGTCAAGTTGGATTAGCGAGACCTAATTCAAACTGATGAGCTGTTTTAGAACAAAACATAAATATTATGGCATGTGTACGTTTTTCCAATTGGGGATTTATGCGATATGATTGACTGCCCGACATCCAGCACAAAAATCCCAATTCAAATAGCTTAATTGGCAGGAATAATTCAGTCGGCTTGATTGCTGAAAATTGAGTTTTAAAATCAAAAGAAAAATCGCCTCGGCCAATCATTTCCCTCGTATTTCCATTATTCTGAATCAGGCTTTCGTCGTGCATTCAACGTGAAGATCCTGATTTACTGAAAAACAACTGGGTCGATCATTTCAGTTCTAGAATTTGTTCTAATTCAATTACAATACAAATCGAGAATGCAGGGTCGAGAATGCAGGAATCGAGGTTGCATTGACGATTTTCCGGCGTGGGCGTACTTTGTTTTTTGTAAGCCGGCCAATGAGTGACGTGGACTTGTCAACACACAACTCCGTCAACCCCTTGGTGCCTATTTCTCAAGAATTCAAGAAACGGATATAACTGAACAACTGGAAGTTCTGAAAAATATGGCCTTCAATCATTTTATAAGAAGTTTTGACAAAAAATTGGGACCATTCGTGAACTTCGGCCATTTCCACTTAAAATCCCATTTGGGAATTTTTTTTTTGGAGTGAATTCAGCTTTATATTCTTAAAAAAACACGCAAGGTTTTTTTCAGACGAATTGCTCACTTTCGGACGGCTCTATGAAGGTAATTGATTTGAATCTAAATACAAATCTATTCCTATCTACTCAGACAATAGGGATGTGGAAAGTTATCACAATCGGAGTGTTAGAGTTAAATATTATCACTACTGTTCATAAGCTAGTCACCAATCTCTCCGTATCGTTCAAACTTGCATTTGATATAAACATACATGTAAGCTACATACACTTTCCAAGGACAGTGTATTCCCTGTTTTTGCTTTAACATACGATATGATCATGTCTACAGGGGAGTACCCGTCCCCTGAAAATTGTCAAGGTGGCGGGGGCCAAAGAAGAGAAGTTCAGCTGATTGGTACCTCTGTAGAAAGAAAAAAGTTGAATAATAGTAAAACTTATATTTATATAGCATCTCCATAACCCATTCAAATGCATACCAAATAAGTGGCATAATCCCTTTAAATATTTGTAATCCTTCGTCCTCTCGTCTTTTTGATCAACTATTTTTTTTATTTTTTGAGTGAGGGAGATTATTAAGATCTCAAATCAAATTTGGAAACAATTAAGATTAACTTGTGTGAATTTCTCACTAACATACACCAAAGAAGGTAAAAACATTGCCTGACAAACCTACCAAGTTTCCTATTTTAAGCTAAATTCTGCTGGTGCCAATTGGAACTGCAATATCACTGAATTATCGGGCGTTTGGATGTTTTCATTACAATTTTTTGGTTGCGTCATGAATTACGTCACAATTCAAGATAAAATTTCGCCTATTCTATTTTTTTGATTGATTGTGTTCGATCTCGAACTTCGATAGAGTCCGTAATTTTTCTCAGAAAACATTTCGGTACTAAGTTCAAATTTTAATCTATTGTAAAACTCTATAAAATGGAAAGCTTGTAAAGTCTGAACGGCATTTTGGCAGCCGCGTTTTTTCATTGTTGAACGAAAAAATACTTCTGTCGCCGCTTATCGCCGAAAGGCCAATATCCGAAAATGCCAAATCTCGCAGTTTTAAAAAAAAAATGTCGGCGATATGTGCCTTGTAATTATTTTACAAAGTTTTAATCCAAATTTCAGGAATCACAGGGGCGGCCAATATCGGCCGCCATTTTGTTTAAAGATTTATTGATTGCCAGTTCAATCCAAATAAAACTTTAAAAAGACATGTAATCATTTGTAATAATAAAGTTTTTGAATAACCATGATACAGTTTATGTGATTTATTTTGTAGTTTGAACTCATGGCTTATTATAATCGTCGAATACGATGTGTCAAATAAGAATTATTGTAGGTAATGTCTATATGAATTCTATGGAAATTGAATTTTTGAATGAAACTGTTCCAACCTCATTATCGAAATTAAACGAAATTTTTTTCACGAACTTTTCATTTCCGGTTCACTGCAAAGAAAAAAATTTATCTAAATTCTAAGTAAATTATTCTCTAAAATGCATTTTTTTTAACACGTCACAACTTCATGACTTTAAGATCGAAGCGTAGAAAGATTTTTCATCGACGTGCTTCCAAAGAAAACTAAATCATAGATGTAAGATTTTGCGGGGAATTGCGGAACAACTTGCGCGCTGCTGCTTATGGCTGCTCTTCTTTCAAGTGATTCGCCTGCCTTACATTGACTGACCACATTTTGTATTAAAAAAATGGAGCTCAGACGGAGTGTATTGTAACCAAAGTAAAAAAATAATTCCATACAAAAATTAATGAAATGTTCCTTTGTCTTAAAATTATTTTTATTTATACTCAAACTTGATTAACAAAGTTCAAAAATATTTGATTACTATTATATTTTTTTTGTGCTGGTTAAAGGGTGGAGGGGGGTACCTTTTTTGACATATTTCCCTCTTGAGGCACATATTGTGATATACGGGACATTCAGTAAAGTAAACTAAAACAAAAATATTGATGCTCCACAATTTAAAGTCGACCCTGGCCTACGATTTTTTTTTGACATACAGTTAAGCAGAGAGCAATATTTTCAACACCGCAATATCTATCCCTCTCTGGTTTTCATTGGCTCAGTTACCATAATTCAACATATTCTAATCATTTTGGATTTAGAATAAACTTCATACCAGATTTTTGAACTTGCCTAGAATGTCTCTATCGCCAATTTTACTGATTTTCGAGACCTTTTCCAAAACCTATTCCTCTCTCAATTTGCATACAATTAATCAAATTTCGACAAGCAGATAGCTTATCATTTAGAAAAACGCTTCATCCAGAATTTGTTAATAAGCTTCAGCGTGTCTCTAACCCTGAACATGAACGTGCGCGCTAAAAAATATTGACAGTGCTCAAAAAAAAAAAAGTTTATTTTTATATGATATAATCCACTATACTAAACGGCTATTCTGTGATTTAATTTTTTTTGCTTTTAACCCCAATCTTTTTTAGTTTTTTGAGCTAGATACCGAAAATAGTTCTTCAAAATTTGAAATGTTCGAATTTTGAGAAAATTCTTTCTAGAGGAGAATTACGAATTTTTCGCACAAGCCATTTCGCAGCCTTTCGCAAGGTTTTGACTTTGGAGGCAAATTGTGAGAGAATAAAACAAGATGGAAGTCAAATTCAAAAAATATCTTCGATCTTCAAACAATTGAAGTCAAAATTGGCAGAAAGAAATCTTTTTTTCCGGACCTATAATAGAGCTAGGAGGCCATATTTCAAACGCAATAATTTATTCTCCCTGGTTTTTTCATTGGTTAATAGTGATCATAAAGGTATGCGAAGATTTTTGGATTTATAAAAAACCCCTCCAAAATTTTTGAAATTACCTAGAATGCTCTCCGAGCGCAATTTAACCGCTTTTTTTCAGCCATTTTTCCAAATTATCTCCTCTCTCAATTTTAAACAAATTTAGAAAATTTTATTTCAGGATCATATAAGCAGGCACTTTTTCCGGAAACTTTTCCCCTCCGATTTTTGCAATTTTCGACTGAGTCTCTCAGCAGTATAGACAAAAACGTGAGCGCTTAGAATTGACTGCAGTGAAAAATATTTTTTTAAATTATTTCTTTTTGAAGATCAACTATCTTAACTAAATCGGGCCTGGAGAAATTCATGTTTTGTTAATTAGAAGTTTATAATAACAAAATAAAACTTCAAATTCTTCCACAATTATGAGACAATTTTCCAAATTTGAGAAATTTTCTAGCGGCAGATCGAAATTTTTCGTAAAGACCATTTTTTCTCATAGTACCTTTATTTAAAAAAAATATATAATTTTGCAAATTGATGGTCCAAACGGCTAATAAAAGGTGCGCCCCTCCACCCCTTAAGGATTGGAAATATCTTTTTTATAAAAGCGCTATTTTGAACGATGAAAAAATGAGCGCATTTGTGGCAAACGAGCTTTTGTGTTTCCTCGCCCATCAGGACTACGAATTTGTTTACATATAACATCTTACAGCATCACGTATTTAAGACCCATATTATATGAGGGTAAAACAACACACTCTTGAAATGAATTATTAAGTACAGTCGAAACATATATTATATAGGTCACATATTCTTTTGATAAAGTTCAACTCGCTAGAATCAAGTTCCAAGAATGGATATTTTTTTAACCCCTATTAGTTCTTAGTGTGATAATATTTCATTTAGGTTAATTAGTTACTTTATTCGAATTAGTCAAAAAATTGACAGACCAAACCTTCTGTTTAGTAACTGACATTTTTAAATTCTTAAATACCAGTTTTACTTTTCCAATAATACTCGCTACATACAATGAATGGTAAATTGCCACAGTGAGGCTATATACAGAGTGAGGGCTTTATACTGTATATATAGATATGCAACACAGTGAGCTAAATTATGGTGAAATCAGCTTAAAAGACGTCAATATCCTTTGTTCCAAACCTTAGTGGATCGTTCAAATGAGGGTTATATCTAATAGCGCCGTGTTCGAATCCCACTAAGTGTGGTCTAAGTGCATTTGTGTTATTGATTGCCCTTATTGATTACGGACCATTCAAGTTTGGCGCTCCACCAATATCAAAACACCTTTCCTATTATCATACCAAGACAATCAGTACGTCAAGATTATTGAAGCTACTGATGCATGTTAAGAAAGTTCATTGATCAAGTCGTATTCAAAAATACAGCATGAATATATGACAAAATTCTTGGGAAAAATAAACGAATTTAGGAAATTTATTTTAGGTCAAATCCAATTTTTTTTAGTTTTTCGAAAGCAAACCCATAAAATTTTGAGTGCAGCAATATTAACTTTCTTCTATATAAATGAAAAAAGAATTCCCTCAAATACAGCATCCGTCGGTTACTCCCGAAATTAATCGGTTCAAGAGAGTAATGTCGCATTTTAGCCAAAAACGGGTTTTCAGAGTCGAATTCAATGAAATACTAGAATACGCGGATTCATCCCCAAACCACCTCATATTCACCTATTTATCCTTTGTTTTATCCAAATAAAAGCCTTATTAGAATCTCCTCATTAGCTCCCTTATTTAAACGCTCGCTTTGATAGGTGTCAAAAGTTTCGAGCCAAATCAGCAAATAATGTTTCGAGCGGCGGGATCGGTTGGGCGGTACCCAGGAATAGCACCAACCAATGGTTCAAGTGTGGGATATTAAACAAAAATCTTGCTCCAAAGACATATATCGAAGGCGCTTTGATTGCTAACTAACTCAGAAAGCAGCTTTCAAAGTGCCCATATTTTACTTCAAATGTTATTCTCCTCCTGAGTTTTCAAGATAAAGAAACCAATATAGTTTTCTGACCAAAAAAACGTTTACATAACACCTAAGGTCCGTTTTAATCCACGTAGAATTTTACTCCAGCGCGAAAGAATGGGCAAAAACCCTTTACTTGGCCGTATTTAAGGGTCCCAGGGAAAATGCATCTCTCCTGGATTATCACTGCAGAAATAAAACTGGAATAAATGCAGTGACTAAAGGGTCAGCAAGCACCCATGTCCATTAATTGTATTTCGGTCGTTGGTGTTCGGAAACAGCGATGTTCATTTTCTCGGAAATCTCAAGTGCAAACTTGATAGAAAAGTAAATTGTCTAAAGTGCGATAAAACTATTTTTTTGATCATCATATTAAGATACAAAAGAGTTCTTAATCAAGAACTTCTTATCATTTTATTCTAGCCAACATTATCATACAACAAAACATTCCTAAAATAATCTGGAAAATTCATGACTGGAGTTTTGGGGAGAGCAGTTATAAGATGCCCTAGAGATTTGCTACTTCAACCCAACTGGTGAGCAGAACCAGTGGATCCGAAAAAGTCTAAGACCAAATTCATTCTTATTTTTTTGGCCGAATTAGTGGGGCGAAAATTTTATAAGGAGAAATCTATTTGCGACTTACCCCCTTAAGGAGGGGTAACCGACGGAGGTCCATAACTCGAGACCACAATGAATCAAAGCTAATTTTTTCAATTCTCTCTAAAGTAGTTTATGCTGTCGATTTTTAAGCTGCTCGAATAAAAAACTATTTCTTGCATTGGAAGGCAAGATTTTGAAAAACAGCGAAAAAAATTTAGATGCAAAAATTGGGAAATCTGGCGAATCAGACGCAATCGAAACTTTGGAACGTCTTGCATAAGAAAACCAAACAAGATAGTTTCAAAAACGCGGATGTCATATTAACCTGTAACACACAATTTGTAATGAGTGCTATTTTATAAAAAATTTGATATCAGTTGCTCTAAATGACATTGAATAAGTGCTTAATACACCGAAAAACAGTCAATTTAACATGTAAATTTTGTCGATTTTGAGCAAATAGACCGAAATTACCATTCTATATTTCATATACCATCTTAAATAGAACAATTCTGCTTTTTGATCGTAGAACCGGGTTTTTGGAGATTATTATAGATAAATAATAGTCTTGAAAATTTGGTGCCGTTTTCTTTTGAAACACACCTGGTCCGGAGCTGATAGCATTCGTGATAGCGTAGTGTACGCCTCGCGAGTGTTAGGATGGTCTGTACAAAACGCCTTCCCTGAATAATTGGAGTGAATTCAGCTGAGGTGTGAAAATAAACTTTTTATGGCATAACATATTTGTGAGGAACAGGTAAAAAAACAGTTAACGTCAGATAATTTTAAATGACTCGTCTGAATGAAAACTATCTAATGTAATTGGTTAGAAGAGAGATAACGTTAAAATTTAATCGTTATTCTTCAGTGGTTTTTCAGTTATCCGATCACAAGGCAGCCTTGTTTATTAAGAGTTTTATCAGCCGAAATAATCGAATTCGGGAGCTCACGGTTGATGTTTTTAAATTTAAATTTTGGATTTTAGCATTTGCAGCTCTTGTTTTGGCAGCGTAAATTTTGAAATTTCATTTGAAGAATTTTGAGTTCCATTCTCTTTCCGCTTTAATTTTGAATCGCCTTTTTAATTCGAATAATTTTGCACGTCTCAAAGCTAAACTAAACCCAATTTTACCGCGGAATACACTCGAGGAAGGTACTCAGACTACCGATCTCACAAAACCATCTCCCCTGATGATAAGGCACATTGTTCTACTTTAAAAAAATAATCATTTTGGTGATGCTGCGCATCCCAAAATGATTATATTGTATCGATAGCCATTAATAGTGGGCGTTAAGAAATAAAAAAATGACCTTCTCATCTGAGTTCATCTCTTAATAAAATGATGAGTCATCTCTAATAAAATGATGACGACATTTATCAAAACCGGTTTTCTTCACCAGTACACCCGACCGAGTAACGATCATGACAAAAACTTTTATAGAATATTTTTGAATTCAGACAAATATTTAACTATAGTTCAGCATTTAAGTATCGTAGGGCTGTTCATTAAAAATGGCTGATGTTCCAACGCGTCGGTTACCGCCTTAAATCTCTTAACCCTTAGAGAAAGCATTTTGGTGGTGCAGACTTGAGCGCATTTATACGGGAAAGTTTAAAGTGCTAGCAACTTTATTATTTTAGTCCCCCGAGATTGAAGAATAGACTAAACTTTAATATTATTGATTATATTTTGACATTATTAACCTGTAGAAAAGTGACATTTACAATTGGCCTTCACCCTAAGCAATTCATTTGGGAGAGAATGAGAGACGTCATAAAAAATTGATAATGGAAAAGATTAGAATAACTTTTCTAAAAGTGACTTCCTCAGAAATAACCTGCAATTTTTGGTCTTTCATCTACAGGTGTTCCCGAAAGAAGAACCAATCCTAGGCTATTTATCAAAATCGACTTAGAAGAATAAAAATTTACTCAGAGCCGTCAGGACAAAAATTTGAAAATGCAGCAGTTTAGGAAAAATATTTTTCTAAAAAGTGAATCACTTCAGAACAATCTGCAATTTCTGTCTTTTCTCACAGGGTTTTGAAATATTCCGGAGCCTTCAAGGGCTAAAAACTGTGTTTTTACTCTCAAATACTCAAAATGCGCATTTTCAAACATATTTCACAAATTTTCTCGTGTCAGCCTTATTTTGTTAGTCGGTCCTTGGTGGCATAGTTTCTTTTTTTCCTTTTTTTTTTCTCGGAATATTCGTGAGGCAATTCCATCACATTTTAATAATTCTTCATTTATAAATCGGAAAAATATTTAATTATTTTTCGTTTTTTAAATTATAATTTTCAGTAAAACATTATTCTGAAATCTGAGTAATTTTTTCGAATATCGATTACCAACAATAGGCGTTTTTTCGTCGCGAAGGCGTTTTTTTCGTGAAGGCTGTTTTTTCTGTCGTGAAGGCGATTTTTGTCCAAAATACGCCTTCAATCTTGTTTACTGAAGGCGTTTTTTTTTCGTCCGCGTTTGACTGTCTTACCCGGGACGAAAAAAACAGCAGCAAACTCAGCTGTATATTTCGCTTTTTTGGCAGTTATACTCGTAGACTTTAGACATGAATCTGTACCAGATCGTATATGGCGACCGCGGCCATACTTATAAATGCGAGCCATATGAGCAATTATTATCAACATACATTCATATACATTACATTACAATAAAAAAAACAACAAAAAATTTTTAAACAAATTAAAGGCACTTAAAGATAATGAAAACAAAAAGTTGCGAAATTACCGCCCAGTTACCAAAAAGTGCAAAATAAGAGAAGTTAAACTTATTTATATTTGAAATAACTCATATACACTTTCAATTGATTTCTATCCTCTGTCTAAAAAAAATTATATGTTTTCTACAAAATTCTTAGTAAAAGGACTCTTAAATTTGGTGGAATATTTATTTCTCGTGATAAGAAAGATTAACTCTATTCTTTCTTTCGCCTACGCAATTCTTATGTACTCAGTATTTCGATAGTTTTGACTTCTAGAATGCTATCATTTAAACGCCGGAGGCCATACTGTTTGCAATACAAAGTCTAGAAATTCGTTACGTTCTTTACAGAGTCTTCCACGTGATTTTGAGTAACTTGTCGAAAAAGGCTAGTACAGATTTGAAAAAGTACTCAAATACGTCAAAAAACTTCCCAGGTCAACTCAAACGTTTTAAGATTTTTCATACATAAAGTCCGAAAAAATCAACGTGACAAAATAATACAAAGCATAAAGGTTGAATATATACATAGATAAATCCTTATTTCTCGAAAATAAGATCACGGTGACTGTTTGGAATAATACTATTATGTCAAAACTCTAAATTGAGGTGTATGGCCCAAAATTTCTTTTTTGCGTAACTTTGATCCCTTTGTTAACTTGAAAAAACCAAAACCTTATTCTCTAATTGAAGCGCACTGATCGTTTTTGACTTTATGTAATGAAAAAGTCTTAAACACTTTAAAGGAACTTTTCACTTTTTTGAAAAAGTTTAACAATTTTTGAAAAACGAGTACTATATTTTGCCGACCTTATTCTTGATATACGGGTCACGTGACATTTCGGAGCGGTATAGATGTAATGAAAAAAAGTCTAGAGCATTTGTTTTTGATCAATGAAAGGTTAATTTGTGATTCCAAAAAATTTTTGCAAACAATAAGTATGTAATATCAGTAAAATTTTTCAAAAAAAAACGCACAAACGTCATTTTGTGTTCAAAGTTAATCGATACTTTATAACTGATCTTGTCATTAATGATTAAGCGTCGTAAAGCAAATGTTCGACTCTCAATGATTACTTACGATTGTATCGAATAGCCTAGATCAGGTCATTTATAAAATGTTACCCAAGTAGCTCATTTGCGGAACTCCATCTTTGTATTAATTCTGTCTAGGTTAAAGACAGTTACTAGTTAATATGCCAATTGATCTATAGCTAGTAGGTTATTATAAGCTAATTTACATAACATTGATGTCCAGATCACCGTGGCGGTGATGATACATTATTTTTTTATTGCGACACGACATGTTCGGTTACTGCAAATTTCGTACTGTTTATTTAATTTCGGCACACCAATATATTAGAGGCGCCTGAATAGTTTTGTGCTTACGCTTCGCTTTAATATAGCTGTTAAAACCTGGTTGGCCGACGAAATTTATTAGAAATGAGATGAAAAAGCACAATAAAAATTATTCGGTTTTCAATGATTAGAACTCGAAAACAAAACTTCAAAGATACGAAGCAAAACTTGAAAATTGTACAATAGTTTGAGGCGACTGCTACGTGTTATGATATATGCTAATTAATTCAGGTCTCGTCTTATAGTATACTATATACAGGTAGTTATAAAGATATATCTGATTTACTCGCGGTAAGCGAGCATGCTAAAATTACCGCGCGAAACAAATGGCCAACTCGATGCGCTTGGATAAATCGGACAGTAACGTCCTAATTTTATATTAAAAGGCCGTCCTTTATTTATCTTCCATCCGTTAATTCAGAGAATTAGCTAGTTAACTCCCGTAGTGCCGGACAATCTCTTGACCGTCAGTGTCTTCTGGACTTTCGTAGTCAACGTTTTTAAACCAAGCTATAACCGAACATTCTTTATTAACATATATTTTCAATGGTATCATATGATATATAGGTAATCATATATGATACTATAATATCTATTCAGTTATAGGATAGTCATCAAAATTCTTGTGACAGTCTATAAGAACAATTGTAAAAAAATTTATAAAAAGTCATCAAATGTGAATAAAAAATAAAAACTCTCTCATTTGCTGATTCTCAAAACAAGTGCATCACTAACAGAATTAGGGTTAATTGGCATTTTCAACTTGAAATATTAACGCACCAATTGAGTATTAAATCCTGCAAAAAATTTAATGTTCTGTATTAAATATTTTTACAAGAATCAGCTCATCAAAATAAAACTTATTTTTGATAACAAGTTTCAGCTCAATTTCAAGTTCAAGTAGAGTCTTGTGAGTACCCTCAAAAGATCGGAGAGGTCGACTTTTTATATGAAAATGATAGCCACTATGTAGTCCACTTTATGTACTGGAAAAATGTCACTGAAAGAGCGAAACTGGTCACATTTTTTGAGAATTCAAGGGGGATTGTTTGCTCTCTGGCGAACCTTTCAGTAAGTAATTGACCCTAGTTGCTAATATTTTCAACTTAGACAGTTGATCCCTTCCGATCTAAGTTTGAGGGTACTTTACGAGTCTATTACGATGAAATTTTGAATTATCGTAATTTGATATCCGGTACACATATATACGGTATTTGAAAAAGTACTCCAAATCATAAAAAACATTTGGGGAGCGGACTTCAAACTTAAAGACTTTTCTCATTACATCAAGCCGAAAACATCACGTGAGACATAATTCAAAAAAATAAGGTTTGGAAATATTTTATGTGACTGATTAGCACGTATAGTTTTAACTTTTACTATAGCTAACAGTATGTTTATTGCTCGAGGACTTGGTTAGGGCCACAAACATAAGTGCACAGTGAATGAAATTAATTCGGATTTCATCAGTTTATAACCAACTTGTAAAGGGAAACATCCTATTGTATCCTTGATCGTTATTCTATCCCATACCAGCCTGAGTTAAACTTAATTAAAAGTTTTTTTAATTTCACCATTGAACCAATTTGCGATGTGAGAATCGTTTAAACAATTTTCGAGTTGTAAATTAGCGATTTTCACGCCGCAAGTTCACGTATTGGTTCATATTGTAGTTTTGAAAATGCGCGTTGGTCCGCACAGACCCAGTACAAATTCAATGTCGTCTAAATGCCGCTACCACTCTCTGAACATGATGACAGAATGAACTGTTAAGTGTGATGAACAAAATTCGGACGTTTATTTATCAAGAAATGCTACAAATCTAATTTTGAAGTTTAACCAATCAAAAAAGAAAATTTGAACTTAAGAACTTGAACAAAGTATTCAGAAATGAATAAGACTAGAAATACACTGATAAAAAGCTACAAACAAAATCAACACAACGACTATAGTACAAAAAATATTTTATTAAGGTTCTATTTAAAAATGTATTTGTATTTGAACATTTCGTATTCCATAATCATAAAGTGAGAGAAATAGGGAATAATTTATAACGGAGAATTTTTGTGTTCGAGCAGATTGCAAACTAACTGAAATGTTAACGTATTTTTTTAGATGAGAGCGGCCTCAGGTGCGACAATTAATGCCCGATTGAAAATGTTGTGGAAGCCATATTGCTCCAGTTTGACCTGATGATTTTTGGTCTCTTAGAACTCTTTATACAAAACATACATCGGCCGTAATATACAAGTTGGCCAGTTTAATGCCAAAAAAACTACCGGACATTCCGGACCTACTGCTGAAATACTCATTGTTTAGCTCTATAAATTTGTCCGTCTATTTTTCTTCCATTTGTCGAATTTGTCCACATTATCGAGTTGTAAGCTCGAGTTGTGAAAAGCATAGATGTGAAGAATGATGTGGCAACGTCCAATAGTGAGCAAGTTATAAATTGGCTGCCATCACATAATCTACTAAGATAAGTAGGTTGAATAAATAGGATACGCCCTGGATACGCCATTGGCCTATTCTGGGTTTGGTAAAACATGCCGCAGGGCACATCATTGCCAAGAAACCAATTTTCATCGACGGTTAAAACACCAATATATTTTGAAAATTTAACCATTGGAATGTTCTCGATTTTTTTCTGTACTGCATAGTATTTTTTTTGCAATTTTATCAAGTTTTTCCATAAAACAGTAAACATACAAAATAAATATTTCGTGTTGTCGTCGATATCTCAATTTTTTTTCAGAGTTCTCATGTCATAAATTAATCCTTATTTCTTGAAAAATAAGATCACGTGTATTTTCCAAAAACTATTTTTATGTTCAAAACTCTTAAATTAGGTGTTTTTTGGCCCAAAAATTTTTCGGCTTAATTTGATCACAATTTGTTTACTTGTATCAAACCTTATTTCCTAATTTGAAGGGCACGTGATCGTTTTTGGACTTTGGTGTGATAGAAAAAAAGGCTTAAAAACTTCTAAAGAACCACCTCTCTTTTTTCAAAAATTGATCTAAGTAATTTTTAAAAAAACAGTACTACTTTTACCAACCTTATTCCTTGAATATACGGTCACGTGATCATTTTGAGGCTGTGGTGTAATAAGAAAAAAGTCTTAGAATTTTTTTTTGATCCCTTCAAAGGCTTTTTTTGATGATTTAAATTTTTTTTTGCAAAAAATAAGTATTGTAATACAGTAAAAATTTTGAAAAAAAAACGCACAAACGTCAATTATCCAAATAGTCGATCTATCACTTTGTAAATTGTGATTCATACATGATTAAGGGTCCTTAATTGCGATTAAAGGCCATCTGGTCACGAAAGTCCAGAAAGACACTACGGGAGTTAACTGATAAAAATATAGAAATCGAAAATGTTTATGTTAAATGTATGTTGTAATACATATTTTATGTATCAATGCTAATTACTGTGATTTAAAATTTGCATAAATTTTCGATTCTGATCGGTTTAATTTCAATCAGTCAGAGTTAAACTTTTTACAAAACAAATATCAATTTCGGCATCAGCCAGATATCGATTTTCTTGAACCAATCAGCGTTCTGCTGATTTTTGAGTCATTTTTATTTGACTGATAATTAAAATATTTTAAAGAATGTCGATCATTGAAGTATGCCAGTTTTTGAACTGAAAAACAGTACGTTTATTATTATTCATATGATTATTTTTATCATCCATTAGCCAGATTATTGTCAGACATTTATTGTCTGAATTTAACACCAAAAATTAATTTGGAAGGTTTTCTAAATAAAAAATAGACTCAATATTATTATTTTTTCATACATTAGCTTGATTGTTTTCAGACAATTATTGTCTGAATTATCAAATGAAGATTTAGCTTCACTTCAGGCACTTCAATTAGAAGGCGTAAAGTTAAAATTTTGGTGTTTCAAATTTTTTGGTTTTCCTTTCTTCAGCGTTCTAGACATTTTCGAGTTATTCTGGAGAAAATTTACTTCAGGTTGATATGGCTTCGGATATGAGTCTTTATTTTTTAGCCTTATGGCCGACCTTCTGATTACATAAGTTGTTACAGCACAAAACACATTCTAAACTGTTATATGATATAACTTATAATATATAATAATCATAAAGCGCAAGGAATTTCAAAAATTTGTAAGAACATGTTTTTAATTTATTTTCCTAAAACAATAATTAGATCCCGTCAAACACAGATGCGGAATTAATAATTACGAGATTTAATTATTTCTATCCAAATCAAAAATTTATAGTTCACGATTCCTAATATTTGAATACGACCGATAAAGCACTTTCAGAACTAAAACGTCTATTATTCACTCTTACACTCTGATTGTGGTAGCCTTTTCACGTTTTATTATTTTTTTTTGTCTCATAAGGAGGTTGTAGCGCTATAGCGTCTGGAAATTAAAACAAATCATTTCGAAAAGCACATACTAGACTAGTATTACTAGTAAATTTTTAATTTGACATATTATTGACGTATTTTTACGTCTATTTTTAATTCTATAGTAGACTGATGAGACATACTAGTTAACCAACATCTTAATCTGACCAAAAAAGTTTTTTTCTTCGACAACATAAAATAAGCGAATAATGACTTTTTAGTTTACGTCAATGACCTGACGTTATGATTCATGACACGTCAGTACACTGAACGCATTTTTTTGTTCAGAACAATTTTTTCCAACATAAATGTAGTGCTGGAAACCCTCATAAGTTATGACTCATAACTTATGAGCCATAACACTGTCTTTCACGGTTTTCCCAGTAAACATTTATTCGTTAACTTTTTTTCTTTGGTAGACAAATTTAAATAATGATCTCGGACCGAGATTCTCGGTAATGATTTTTTAGATACAGTATTAGTTATTATGTCAAAAAAATAATTAATGGTTTTTTCTTAATTTTAACATTTATTTTAGAAATTTAGCGATTTGCAAAAAAATTACTGTAAATGTGAATAATTTCAGTCTTGAGAAAACAAATGAATTCACTAAAGTTCAAATAAGAAAGTCACCCGTGAAGTACAAACGGCATGCCGCGGCATTTAACTAGCTTTCTGGTTATCAAAAGAAGTAAAGTAGGCTCCGATAGCTCTCTTAGCGATGGCTTTCGATATAAAATTAGAAAATAAGCCTCAAGACAGTTGTTCGAGCTCAATTTTCGACTGAGATACAGATTTTGATTACAAGTTCCGACTATAAATGTCATCAAATTTTGTCTAAATTGACGACTCTTTTATATCATATTTGGGTCAAATTTGTTCGACTTTCATCTGGCCTTTTGTTTTGGAAAAGTACACAAATAAACTTGAAAACATTTGAGGCGAAACTAGGCTGTCATTGATAGAAACTTTTGAGACTTTTTCCATCACAGCAAACTCCAAAAAAATCACGGAAAATCAAAGAATAACGTATAAGAGAAATTATATGTTGATGACGAAACTTCGGTTATAATAAATTGGGTAGCTAACTTGGCTTGATTTGTAATTATGGCAATTGTAAAGCATAGCGTAACCTGTGACAATAGTAGGCACAATTTTTAGGGACGTTTTTGTGATTAAGTGCTTCATTCTCTATAAATCTGAAATAACAACCATTTTTTAATTAATCTCCGATTATCATAGGATTTCTATGTTCTATAATCAAATTGGCCCAAATTTTGACAGAAGCTAGCTAAAAATAACTAAAACTCAAAGTCAGTATAAAGGTAATTTTTTAACTTGATTTCTAAAAAAGCTAGCGAATATTTTGATATGGCAGATATCCCCTTATGACCTTTTGATTAATCTAATAGATGTAGGTTGAGGGAGCCAATCCTAACACTCCTAAGACCTCGTCTAGCCACTCATGAGGCCGCTTTCTCTTCTTTTCAGCCCACATCTATAAGATTAATCAAAAGATCATAAATGGATATCGTTGATTCACTAAATTAAGTTGACTAAACGCCACGTTAAATTGTATAAGAAAGAAACGTGTACTGAGTAAGCACCATACAAACGTTATCGGTAACAATTAGAAAAATATGATTTTTTTAAATGTTGGTCAATGTCCGAAAGTAACTTTACGGGTCCTTGAATTACATACGATAAAAAATCAATTCTCAGTTTTAAAATAATCAAATATTTTGCTCTCTAGCGCTAGAAAATATATGTGGAACTTGTTTGATGCTATTGGCAACTTGATACGATGAGATTGGGATAACAAAGATAATTTTAAAATAGTGATTATGGGAGTTTAAAAATGAAATAAAAAAACAGAAAAGAAATTCTAAATTTTCACAAAATATCAAATTCACAATAGTGGTCCGTCGAGCGTCCTTTGAAGAGGAGTTAAAAAAAACTTTAATTAACTTTAGTCTTCACTGAGATATTCTTATTCGACCAAAACTTTAAAATTAAGGATTAAACTGCGTTGCTCAGCCATTTTATTTGATATGAATTTAATTTCCATCGTTCTACCTCATATAAACCGATGATAAGCGATAAATTTAGATTACCCGCGGGAAATAATGGTTTTAAAATCAAAGCTCTAGATCAATTTGCAGAATATGCTGTTACTTGTTGGCCTTGATTTATACCGGTATTATTTATACGGTATCATTTTCTTCATTTTATGATTTCAGTACTCAATCAGAATACATACTTGGTCAACTCATAAAATAAAACGCCTGAAAATGTTATATTTTTTGAGATTAAATTCTTAAATTCATCCCAGAGTTTCTCAAACACCCTCACACGTTATATCGCTATATCGATTACGATGCCCGAGTTCATATAAAATCTTTTTGGCTTTAAAAATATAGGGAAAAAAAGTATATGAACCTGGGCTGCCCAGGCTGGGCATCATAATGGAAATTACCTCATCCCAATGACCTAGCTACAGCGTGGGTGCGATATTTTGATGAACTGTAATTTAATGGTATGGACCATACCTAGGGTCATACCCGGGAGAAATACCGTATGGTGGTTCCTAATTTGACATATTCCCGATAAATTATTAGCCAAATAGGGCTTTAAGGATATTATTCAGATTAGCCACTTTGTAGAACTAGCCTTCAACTTTCAAAAAAAATATGCCAAAACTTTTTTGTCTGACCACAGTTCTTCACACATAAGCGACACAAGAGGACCTCAGCCAAAACGGAAAATCTATCTCCTCCCAGGTTTTATTTTGAAATAAACCCAAATTTTAACATAAGTTGTATAATTAGTATTCAAAACTTCATAGGAGCGCTTTTGTTGATAAGTGCTATATTTATTCTAGAATATGCAAAAAACTACCGGTTTAGGGACTTTTTCATCGGAAAATCTATCTCCTCCTTGATTAAATTTCAAAATTTGCTCAAATTTTTGCAAAAGCTAGCTCTAAACGAACAAAAGCTTCGTACTGGCGTTTTTTTAATTTCGACCCCAAACTTAAAATATGAATTTTTCGAGGTCACGTGAAAATTTTTTCGAAAAAAAATGTGCTTCGATTTTTTCGAAAGTAAGCTCATAAGAAAGTCAGGGAAACATTGAAGACAAAGTTGGCTTATGTCAAACCGATATTTTGAAGTTTGACTGGTCAAATTGACACAAACGTTATTTTTCAACATTATTTTGAGAAAAATACTTGGAAAAAAATCGAAAAAACGCAAAAATTTCGAAAATTTTTTTGTTCTTATTTGAGTTGTTTTGTGCTTTTAAAACATAAAAGATTGATTTGGTACATTTTAATGATTTAATAACTGCATAAAATGTAGGAACCAGCATACGGTATGGTCCATACCCTTAAATTTGAATATGAAAGTTTTTTCAATTTTTTAGCAGCTGAACAAATGTTCAAATAGTTGCCAATATTATTTTAATCCATGAGACGACTGTGAATTAACTCGTACGGTCACCTTCAGAAACTATTTTCTAGAATTAAAGCTAAATACTAACGAAATTTTGATTGATACTGTACCAATGGTACATAAAATAGTTAATTTTGTCATTTTCCGGACTTTGTCCTTCTCGAAGTTAATTGAGGTTTAACTATCATTTATTCAATCTATTTGTTATTTAAAAGCTTATATTATAGTTATTATGCATAGTGAAAATTGTCTCGAAAACCGGTAAGATTGCAATTAACCAGTATAATGGTGGTTTTAAATCAAATTTCTTTGACAATCGTTAATTATGAATAAAATTCTAGATTAGAACCTAATCTAACCTCCACGAATGTGATTTTACACTGCGATTTACCGGTAAATTTCAATTTCACCGGCTCTTGCTTGCGTGAAATAAGTTTAAGATTACTTCTCGGCCCAATTTTTAAAAGTAAACAGTTATGGGCTATAAACAGAGTATTTCACGTTTAAACGTTACTATATAATAGCCTATTTAAGGGGGTATGCGACTCTGATTTGACATTTTGTCGGTGAAATATACTGAAAACTAAGAGCTCATGAAAAAAACCGAAAATGCTAATTTGTAGATCTATCCTTAATCTTGCGAAAAAGTGCATCACAAATTATTTTTGATCATTACACCAATAAGTACAGTATAGTAACAAGGTAACCTTTTCCAAACTGCAAAATCTATCTCCTCCCAGACGGTATATCAAATTGAGTTCAAATTTTCACAGATCACGTGACGGTAGTATGTCAATCTTTTAAGGCGAGCTTTTATTGATCCGGCGACTAAACAATTCTAGAACGCCAAATAACCGACGATTTTTCACAATTTCAGACTTCAAAATCTATCTCCTCCGAAGAT